>PISW01014248.1:0-21985 GCA_004023785.1 Mungos mungo
GGGGGGTGGGCAGCCTGAGCAGGACCTGTCCCGGACTGGGTGTCGGATACCGAGAGCCCTCAGACTCAGGCCTGCCAGCTGAAGACACCACAGGGTCTCGAGTGAGAATCGTCTAGAAAACATTCCCAAGGGAAGCAATGAGATTCCAACGTTTAATATTGTTGAGCACCTTTTTCAGGTGAAGGTAACTTTCTTAAAAAAGTATAAATAGTGAAAAATAAGCAATTAGAAAAGAAGTGGTGGCCCCCCGGGTGGGCAGGCAGGTTCTTTGGTGGGAGGTGTGGGGGCAGGGTCGTCAGAGCCCCCGCAGGTCATCTGTGAGGAAGGCCAGCAGGAAGCGGCTGACGTGCCTGTCGACGATGATGGGGGAGAAGCCCAGGACGCGGCGGGCCCCCGGCAGCACCTTGGGGTCTGGAAGACAAGGTGGCCTCAGACACTGCCACCGAGGTGCCTGCGCAGCCCCACAGCCAGGTGGTGTGGGGCGTCCCTGCCAGGCAGGCCGGCCCAGCGCTGGCTCCCCATGCACAGCTGTGGGGACCTGGCGCGTCCGGGCTGGGGCGGCAGCCGCATGCTGGGCTGCGGGGCCCCCCCGTCCTACAGTCAGGGATGTGACATGGGGGCCCAAGGTGGATGCCCTGCTCCAGGCCCCATGCGGGACAGGGACCCCCAGAGCCCCAGCTGCACCCACCCTCCCACCAGGAGCTGTCACCCTCTGGCCCCCGGGGATGGTGGAGCCCCCATGCTCCCTCCTCTTCCCGTGCCTGCAAGCGGGGCCCCACTGCCGTCCCACTGCACAGGCTCGGAAACTGAGGCACGGGGAGGCCAGGTGGCTCGGTGCTCAGGCCTGGCCAGGAGGCACCCACCTGGAGGGCAGCAGTAGGTGAGGAGCGCCAGCCCCGCGGCCAGGCCGAGGCAGGCCAGGAAAGCCACGGGTCCTGGGGAGAAAGAGGGCGTGTGGGCATTTGGCTGCCTGAGCCCGGATGGTGGGTGCCCCAGCGAGCACCCTGGGGCCGGTCAACAGGAAGGCAGGACCCAGCCTGACACGGAAAGGAGAAGCCCCTGAGGCAGAGACGGAGCCCTGGGTGGGGGACGGGGTGGGGGAGGCGGGAGGCCGTTACCCCTGTCACTGAGCCCGTGGCCCGCGGTGCCCGAGTCTAGCTCTGTGCAATCTGAGTTCTCTGGAAACAAAATCACAGGGCTGTTAGTTGTCTCCCTGCCTGCAGGAAACCAAGGGGCAGCTCAGGCTCCTTCCCTCCACCCCCGGGGCCCTCAGGCTGGGCCAGACCTGGCCCTAGGGACACCCACCCAGCCTCCTGGGCCGGGCTTGGCAGAATCAGCACCAGGGAGGGGGGCCCGGGGCGAGCGTCATGGAACCCTGAGTTTTGGATCTCCTTCTGTCCACATCCTGAGACCCTGAGGGCTGCGGGGTGGGGGGCGTCGTTCCCTACAGACGAAGGCACCACATACGCTGTCCTGAGTCCGGTGACGTCCGTCCGTAGGAGGGCAGAGTGCGTGCTCTCCCTAGACCTCCCCAACCGGCCACCTGCTGATGGCCCAGGAGCCTGGAAGGTGCTTGACACCCAGCCAGGCTGTGGGGTCCCCCCTCTGCTCTGGTCCTGGAGCAGAGCACATCCTCAGGTCAGAGACAGCAGCCTGGGGTCCCAGCTGAGCCATCTGGGGTGAGCCACCCTGTCCTTCAGGCCTCTGGTTTCACATCAGAGGATCAAGGGACACCAGCCCCTCCTCCAGGGGACCAGGGCATAGAGGCCTCAGGCCCAGGCTGCCATCCCGCCTATGCCTCCCGTCCCCAACCCAGCAGCTCAGAGGGTCCCTCAGGACTCATGCAACTCCTGAGCTCAGGCAAGATCCTTAAAACCAAAATGCATGTGCCTTGGACCAGCCACTGTGCCCGACACTGTTCTACAGAAACACCCATATTACGACCCCCACCCCGGGACATCCTCAGTTATGGTGTGACCAGTTTCTGCCATGGGGGCACAGGTCACTCAAGGCTGGCACAGCCATGAGCCGCCCCCAGCACCCCAGCTGGAGGAAGGGCGGAGCCACATGACAAGACACCACCTGTGTAACCATGGGCACGGGAGAGGCGGTGACAGCGGTATCTGAAACGCTTGCCGCCGTCTGGGGGCGCGGGGAGCACACTTACGCGGGGCCAGCCGGCTGGGCAGGCGGCTGTGCAGGGGCTGCGCGTGGATGTACAGGGCGCGGTAGAACTCCTGGCAGTCCCGCTCGCCGCTCCGCTGCAGGTGGCCCAGCAGGTCGCAGAGCCGCATGCGCAGGGACGCCTTGGGATTCCGGAACTGGGGGTGGAAAAGGTGTGTGGGAGGGTCAGGCTGGAGGCGCAGGGCCAAGGAGGGCTGGGGGCTCTGGCTCTGCCCCGGGCTTCAGCTTCTGCGTCAGAGGTGCCTCTGCCCCGGGGCGGAGGCGGGGCGTCGCACAGAACACCAAGAGGAGGCAGCAAGTGCCACCAGGGCCTTAGCCTCCCCATGTGGCGCCCCAGCTGGGGCTGTGGTCACAGCACAGCCACTGGTCCTCCCTGTGGAGGCCAGGACAGGTCATTAAGAAAGACACTGGTGACATTATTCCAACTGTTAGAAGTTGATGACTGGCCGCAAGTTACACTTCACCCCCTGAGACTCTGTTTCTTCACTTGTAAAAAGGATCTAATAAACCCAAACTGCGGGGCCACTACGAGGCATTGGTGAGGTGATGGCATAACAGATAACTTCTAGTAGTTTATAGTCAACAGGAATGTGATTCAAGGAATTTAAACACGGAGGGTTAAGCATGGGGGGAAGCCCAGAGTCCGCTGATGTGTTAATGGAGAAATGTGTGGTTCTGAAGGTCAGTGAATGGCACTGGGCATTGATCCGGACCTGGAGGCCATGGCCTGGTGCTGCCACCTGGTGGCGTGTCCCGTTCCACTCGGAGCCAGAGTGAACCAGAAACCGCAAGTACTTAGCGGGCCGGGGGCGCTGAGGAGCAGGACGGCGCGGCCGTGTGTGCGGGACTCTCCGCTTTCTGGTACAAACGTCTGAAACTTCTCAAACTTTTATACGATAAATGTATATTAGGCTTTTAATCACAACAATAAGGTATGAATGTCACCCATACTTTTACTTTGCTGTGGACTTTCATAACCTGGGCCCCCGAGCCAGGGGTCCGTGTGCCTTCCGGCTGTGTTGGGGGTCAGCACAGGCCCCAAGCCCTGTGGACAGCCCTGCGGCTCACTCACTCGGCTGGAGGGGGCCCTGCACCCCAAAGCCCTGGCCCTCAGGGGGAGTCGGGGGAAGGGTGGCTCAGGCGAGGGGCGCCCTCCTCCCTCAGTGTCCACTTGGGAACCTTCGGAAGAGGTGGGGTGCAGAGCCCTGCAGCACTGGGGTGAGCCCGGCCAGCACCCTGCCCCCCTCCCCCCGCAGGCTGGTCACATTGAGCAGCTCGCTGTCCTGTCTCTGGCGATGCTCCCAGAGACTCCAGGGTGCGGGCAGGCCCGGAGGACACAGGAGGGATGGAGGCTCACAGAACAGATGTTTCGGGCCCAACAGCAACGCTAGGACTCAGGCTTTCACCTCCGAGCTGTCCTACCCGCGCCCCTGGTGGCCCCCCCCCACATTCTTCCAGCCCAGGCAGGGAGGGACAGAGGGAGCACCTTCTCTGCATCGCTGTTGCTGAGGATCTGGGGGCAGTAGCGGTTCAGCTGGAGGATGATCCTGTCCACCTGCTGCTCGCTGAGGCGCCCGTGGCCCATCAGGAAAGGCGCGTCCTGGACCAGCCGGTCGCAGTAGGTCTGCTCTGAAACAGCAGAGGGCGCGGAGGGCGTGAGCGGGCTCGGTCGAGGAGGGGCCACAGGGCCCACACACCACACGCAGCGTGGCCCCCAGGCCCCCGGGCGGCACGTCGGCCGTAAGCGCCTGGACCCCTGCGGACACCGCACCTGCGCGGGCCGTGCACGGCCCAGGACCCCTGCAGAGGACGCACGTGTGTGTGTGTGTGTGTGTGTGTGTGTGCGCGCGCGCGCGCAGAACTCCCGCCCTTCTCTCCTACACCAGAGAGCTGGCAGCAGAAGATACACTCAGAGAGGCCCCCTCAGCTGTCCCTGGGCCCCCCAGGGCCTGATGCAGGGACACAGCAGCCTGGAGAAGGCCTGACCCTGCAGCTCCCACAGCTGCTGTTCCTGCAGGGACACGGGTGCAGGGCTGGGTGGCACGGGACACGTGAGCCTGCCAGGCCTGGTGAGGCTGCCACACAGCAGAGCAGTGTGCCCAGCCAGGGTCCTGGGGACACTTTTTAAAGCACTACCAGTAAAGCATCACTGCCATGCCATTTTTCCTATTAAGAATGTTCTTTAGAATGACAGGCCTGTGAAACCCAGGGGTGGGTGAGCAGTTGGTGGGAGGCACAGGCCCCCCGAGGGAGGGTGCTGAGTCCCAGAGCATCCACTACGTGACCAGGTGCACCCCCCACACTGCTGCCAGCCTGCCCCACAGCTGGTGGGCACGGCGGCTGCGCGGGCAGAGCTGCAGAGCTGCAGAGGAGAGTTTTCGGGTGTGACTGGAATTAAGTTGCTATCAATTCACAATAGATAGTTATAACTTTAGGGTGTTATGCGTAATTCTCACGATAGCCACAAAGAAAACACCCAAGGAATATACCCAAAGGGAAAGAAAAGTGTTACTACAGAAAATCACCTCAAGATGAAAGAAGGTAGTAATGGATAAAGGACAAAAAAGCTACAAGACATACAGAAAATAAATAGCAAAAAGGTAGAAACAAGTTATTCATTATGAGTAATTGAAGTAATTATTATTATTATTATTATTTACTTTTGGGAGAGAGAGAGACAGAGCATGAGCAGGGGAGGGGCAGAGAGAGAGAGGAAGACAGAATCCGAAGCAGCTCCAGCCCCTAAGCTGTCAGCACAGAGCCCGACGCGGGGCCTGAACTGATGATCATGACCTGAGCTGAAGTCGGACCCTTCCTGACTGAGCCGCCCAGGTGCCCCAGTAATTGCAATAATCACTTTAAATGTAAACAGATTAAGGAGTGCCTGGCTGGCTCCGTCAGCCGAGCAGGCAACACTTGATCTCGGGATTATGAGTTCCAGCCCCATGTTGGGTGTAGAGTTTACTTATAAAATAAAGCCTCTCAAAAAATAAATGTAAACAGATTAAAAGACACAGACTGGCAAACTGGATTTTTGATATTGTGATTCCTAGTAAGAAATACATGTTTAGTCTTCAGCACAGGGCTCCTGAAACCTCTGGAATGTCCTAAGTGAGGAGCCATGAAGATGAAAGTGTCTTTTGTTCCTAACAAGCCCCTTTCCCCCTCATCTGTGTGCATGAGGTGATTTTTCTGAAGCTGATACAAAACCTCAGGATGGGACCGGTCGCCAGTAGAGCCAGCCACGCGGTTAGAGGCTTGGAGGGGGGAGGGCCGGAGGCTGAGCCCATCACCAATGCCAATCATTCAATCAATCACGCCTACGTAATCAAACCTGCATAAAACCCCAAGAGGATGGAGTCTGGCGAGCTTCCGGGTTGCCGAGCACAAGGCGGCGCTGGGGGCGGCGCTGGGGCGGTGGCCCGCCCTGCAGGGACAGCAGGGACACGGCGGGCCCCTTCCTGCATTCTTTGCCGTAAGCACCCCTTGTGTGTGTGGATGTTCATTTGGATCCTTGCAAATATCCTCTGTGATAAAACGGCACTAGGATGTTAAGTGTGTTCTCAGGTTCTGTGAGCTGTAGCAAATGCCTGAACCAAAAAAGGGGGTCACGGGACCCTCAGTTACCCGCCAGCCAGTCAGTGGGGTCTGCAGTGGGGACGGCGCATGGGACTGAGCTCTCAACAAGTGGGAGCTGATGCCACCCCCAGGGAGACAGTGTCAGAAGGGAGGTGAACTGTGACACCCCAGCTGGGGACCGGAAGTGTCAGGAGTCCTCAGAGGCATGAGCGCTGCCCGTACCAGCCGAGGAGAAACAGACTTGTTGTTCCTCTCGGGACTGAAAACATATGTTTCAACTACGGGCTGTCTGCAAAGACTCAGGTCCAAAGACTCACACCGGCGTCAAGTGCCGAGATGGACAAGATGACTCTGCAAAGAGCCCCTCGGAGAGACCA
Source organism: Mungos mungo (assembly GCA_004023785.1). NCBI lineage: Eukaryota > Metazoa > Chordata > Mammalia > Carnivora > Herpestidae > Mungos > Mungos mungo. The sequence goes on from PISW01014248.1 coordinate 6,141, forward strand.
GGGCGGCCCTGCAAATAGGAGGCGAGACTGACTGCGCATCAAAACCGGCTAGAAAAGACCACCAAGCACATCACACGTTAGCAGCAGCATCCGTTCACCAAGGTCTGACAAGCACATGAGCCAAGTCCCAGCCCCCGGGTCACAGTAACAGCAGGAGACTTCAGTGCCTCCCTTTTATTTTTTTTATGTTTATTTATTTTTGAGAGAGAGGGAGACACAGAATCCAAAGCAGGCTCCAGCCTCCAAGCTGTCAGCACAGAGCTGGATGCAGGGCTCGAACTCATGAGCTGTGAGATCACGACCTGAGCCAAGGTTGGACGCTTCACCGACTGAGCCTCCAGGGCGCCCCAGTTCCGCACTCTTAGTAACAGATGACCGGTAAGGGAATGGAGGGCGTGAGGCACACGACACACCCGGACCGACAGTCGCCCCGCACCCGCAGGAAGTACAGGCGCGCCTCCCTTCACCAGCTTCGCGGACACTGTGTTTCTACGAACTGCGGGGCAGGGCCGGCCCTGCACGGAGCAAGTCCACTGGGGCCACTTTCCCACCACCATCTGCTCGCTTCGTGTCTCGGTGTCACATTTTGGTAATTCTTGCAATTCAAACTTTCCCCTCTTCAAACCTTTTCAGTATTATTACAATTGTTATCGTGATCGGTGATCAGTGATTATGAGTTGCTGAAACTCCGATCATTGGTAGCATATTTTAGCAATGAAACGTTTTAAATTAAGGTATGCAGATTGTTTTTTAGACATAATGCTACTGCGCGCTTGACAGACTACAGCATAGTGTGAACGTAACTGATGTGCACTGGGAAACCAAGAAATACACTGGACTCACTTTATTACAATCTTCGCTTTCCCGTGGTCGTCTGGGACCGAACTCACAATAGTTCCAAGGTGGACCTGTACAGTCTTCTCACGCGCACATAGAACATTCTCCAGGACAGACTACAAAACAAATGTGGCTACAAAATAAGTCTTAATATATTTAAGAAGGCTGAAATCACACAAAGGGCTTTCTGATAACATGGATCAAAGCCAGAAATCAGTAACAGAAGGAAAACTAGACAATTCACCTTTATTTGAAAAGGAGACAACGAATGGATCAAAGAAGAAATCACAAGGGAAATTAGAAAATACCTTGAGACAAATGAAAATAAAAATACACCACACCAACACGTCAGGGACACCGCGAGGACAGTCTGGGAGGCGGTGCGTAGGCTGTGAGCGCACACTTCACGCCAGAAGGGGGGTCTCGACTCAGCAGCCTAACGTCACAGCTTAAGGAAGTAGGAAGGGAAGAGCAAACTAGAACCAAAGTAGGAAGAGGGGAGGAAATAATAAAGATTATAGCAAAGATAACTGACATGGAAAAAGAAAAAACAAAAAACAAAGCGTGGTTCTTTGGAAAGATCAACAAATTGACAAACTATTAGCTAGACTTACAAAGAAAAAAGACCCAAATTACTAATATCAGAAATAAAAGTAGGGAAAGGACTACCAAATTTACAGAAGTAAAAAGGACTATTAAGAAATACTTGGAAAATTTGTAAGCCAACGAATTGGACAAACTAGATGAAGTGGACAAACTCCTAAAATCACACAATCTACCAGGGCGCCTGAGTGGCTCAGTTGGGTAAGAGCCTGACTTCAGCTCAGGTCATGATCTCACCACTCGTGGGTTCAAGCCCTGTGCTGGGCTCTTTGCTGACAGCTCAGAGCCTGGAACCTGCTTCGGATTCTGTGCCTTCCTCTCTGCCCCTCCCCCACCCACACTCTATCTCTTGCTCTCAGAAATGAATAAATGTTTAAAGAAATAAAAAATAAATGAAATAAAAAATAAAAATAAAAACACACAATCTACCATAACCAAAACAGAGAGAATCTCAATGGGCCTATAATTATAAAGGAGATTCAATTAGTAATTGAGACTCTCCTAACAAATAAAGGCTCAGGACCAGATGGCACCACTGGTGAATTCTACCAAATATTTAAATGTCAAAACTTCTACAATTCTTCCAAAAAACACAGAGGAGGGAACACTTCCTAACTCATTCCATGAGGCCAGCATGACCCTGAGACCAAAGCCGGTCAAGGGGACCACAAGAGAAGTACAGACCAACATTTCGTGTAAATACTGATGCCAAAATCTTCAACAAAATACTAGAAAGCTGAATTCAACAGCATATTAAAAGGATTATACACCAGAATACAAGGATGGTTCAACATACAATAATCCATCAATGTAATGCATTACGTTAACGGAGTGAAAACACACACACACACACACACACACACACACACACGATCGTCTCAAGTGATGCAGAACAGGCATTTGACAAATTCAACTCCTTCTTGACTGAAGGAAAAAGGCATTCAATAAAATTAGGGGGAAATTTACTCAACACGATGAAAGTCACATATGAAAGACCCTCAGCAAATATTGTCCTTGATGGTGAGAGATGGAAAGCTTTTCCCCTGAGGCCGGAAACGGGGCGAAGGCCACATGCTTACCACCCCCGTCAGGGCCGGGCTGGAAGTTCACGCCAGAGCGACAGACACCAAAAGGAAATAAAAGCTGTTCAAATGAAAAAGAATAAGTAAAATGATCTCTTTTTGCAGATGACATGGTCTTCTATCTAGAAAACTCTAAAAAGGTTAAAAATTAATTAACAAAATCAGCAAAGCTGCAAGACACAAAATCAATACCAAAAAACCTGCTGGATCAGTATACACTAACAATCAACAATCCAAAAAGGAAAATAAGAAAATAATTCCATTCACAGTGGCATCAAAAAGAATAAACTACTTAGGAATAAAGTTAACCAATAAGGTGAAAGACTAGTACACTGAAAACTATAAAACATCACTGAAAGAAATTTTAAAAACTACAAATAAATGGAAATATACTCTCTCTTCATGGAATGGAAGATTTAATGTCGTGAAGGTGACAGTATTACCCCAAGTGATCCATAGAGTCCATGCAATTCCTATCCAAACTCCAATATGTTTCTTATTTTTCATCCTAAAATTCATACGAACTTTTTTTTTAAGACTTATTTATTTTTTGAGAGAAAGCACCAGCCCATCCTCGTGTCGGGAGGGGCTGAGGGAGAGAGAGAATCTTCAGCAGGCTCCATGCCCGGCGTGGAGTCCTACAAGGGGCTCGATCCCACGAGCCTGGGGTCACGACCTGAACTGAAATCAAGAGTCAGATGTTTGGGGCACCTGGGCGGCTCACTCGGTTGAACGTCTGACTTTGGCTCAGATCGTGATCATGCTGTTTTTGGGTTCAGGCGCCGCGCTGGGCTCTGGCCTGACAGCTCAGAGCCTGGAACCTGCTTTGGATTCTGGGTCTCCCTCTCTCTGCCCCTTCACCACTTGTATGTGTGTGCTCTTGCTCGCTCTCTCTCAAATAAACATTAAAACATTTCTTAAAAAATAGGTGCATTTCGGGGCACCTGGGTGGGTCGGTCAGATAAGCAACTGACTCTTGATCTTAACTCAGGTCAGGATCTCATGGTTCGTGCAGGGAGCCCCCATCCAGCTCTGGGATGACAGCACAGAGCCTGCTTAGGATCGTCTCTCCCTCTCTCTGCCCATTTCCAGGCTCTCTCTCAAAATAAATACATAAACTTTAAAAAAATGTTAAAAAAAGATAAGTGCATTTGTTGTGAGTAAATAATATCTCAAAAAAGGTGAGGGGTTATCAAACGGGGCCATCATGTGGGAACAAGCAGGGCCTTCTCGCTGATTTCCGTCACGGGCCGACTCAACAGACCGTCTGTCCTCCCCCCTCTCCTGCTGCCACCTCCTCCTGGCTGGTCTTTCCCTGCGAAAATACGAATCTCTAACTTCTGGATCCTCCCAAGTCCTGAAAGTCTACCTGGAAGACAGACTTGTCAGCAGCCCCACCATGGTGAGGAAGCCACCCGCAGGGACACGAAAAGATCTGCCATGGCCACATGGGCAGGGCCTTCCGGGTCACCTGGCGTCACCACCGGTAGCCCCTCTGCTCCCGCTGACGGCGTGTGCCCCACGACCAGGCGCTCCGCAGGCTCTGCGTGCAGATCATTCATCGCCCCATCAGCTCTGCAACTCTAGCAAGACCGCCACCCCCATTTCCAATTTGGGAAAGTGAGGTATGGCAAATAGAGGAGGGACCTGCCTAAGACCTCAGCCGCGAGGGAGTGAAGATGGGAGTGACGATGGACGTTGGACCCAGGCACAGCTTTGCGGCAGCCTCTTGATATCCAAGACTTGCCACTCGCCTAATTAACGTACTCCTTAACTGTGCAATTAGCTGCACCCTGGCCCCAGGCTGTCCTGCCCAGCACTGCCTCAACGGCATGTGCACTCGAGTTCAGGACACGCATACAGCAGGCGCTCACTAAAAAGCTCTGGAATGAATGGGCGGAGGCCCAGCGCAGTCAGGGGACCGCAGCCCGCACACTGTGGCGGTCCCTCCCGCTGCAGTCCTAGCGAGGTGGAGTCTCCACCGCAGCAGCCAGCGTGAGTCACCGGGCACGGGCACACGCAGCCTGGGGCTGCAGCTTTCAAGTGGGCAGGGAGCTGTGCAGGAAAACCACACCCAGATGGCCACACCCAGGAAGGAAAACACACAGGAAGCTTGGGGCTCGGGTCCTGAGTAACAGTCCCAGACAGCTGTCACAGGATGGAGTCCAAGACTCTGGCACAAACCCGCCTCCCCTGTGCCAGCGACTTCTGCCGAGCCCCACCTCTCCCAAGCCCCACCTCCCCCATCTTCCTGTTCAGCTGGTGCCAAGGCCACAGACCCCCAACCCCTCACCCCTGCGTGGCACGGGAGGCCCTGTGGGAGCCACCCCACCCGCCTCCACCCCAGGTTCCTGAGCCATCCTGCACAGCAGCCCCCATGGCACCAGCCTGGGACGCCTGCGAGGAGGAGAACCCTGCCCTGGGGCTCCCCCGGGGCTCACTGGTATTCAGCTGTCCTGCCCTCAAGAGGCCTCCCTGAGTTCCAGGGGCCCCCTCCCCACTGCAGTCCCTGCCCTGGGCACCCGGACCAGGCATCAGGTGTGGCGCTGAGAGGGCTCGCTTCTTGGCACGCCTGGTTCCGCAGAACAGTGACAGTTTCGGGGACACCTGGCCAGCGCTGGCCCCCTGGAGACGCATTGGGTCCAAACGCTCACCCTGAAGGCCCCGGAACCAGCACAAGGCAGACCCTGGGTCCTTGCACAGGGACAATGAGCCAAGGACTTCATGCCTGCGGCTGGCAAAGCTGCCCATCAGAGCCTCCCAGGTCTACACCCTCTGGGCCTCAGCTCCCTGCTCCAAAGGTGAGGAGCTGTGACGGGCTGGCTCTCTGGAGGCTCAGCGCTCAGACTCGGCTGCGAGAAAGGGGCTGTGGAGAGGCTCCCCCGGGACCTTGAGGGGCCCTGGGCAGGACACAGGTCTGGTTCTGCCCCTGACCACCCAGGGGGCCTGCGGCTTGGCACCTGTCCAACCTGAGCCTTCATTTCCTCATCCACATAGCGATCATACAGCAATCCTGGACTGGACGCACCTGACACACGGCCAAGGGCACAGCAGGCTCTCAGAAAGAGCAGTCATAAACGAGAAGGGTCCAGGGAGATGACAAGGGAATAGGAGGCGGCCGGGGTCTCTTCTGACCTACGTGTCCCAGAAGACCCCAGATACCAGCCCATGAAATCCTATTTGTGGGACTCCAGGGAGCACTGGGGAGAGAACAGGGACCTCTGGAGCCTCCCTGAGCCCTCTGTCATCCCTGGGACGTGGAAGACGGGACCCGTGGGAGCAAGCATATTCCTTGACCACGCTGTCATGAGGTCCCTGGGCAACCCATCTTCATCACCGGGTCTCTCCATCAGTGGAAGTTCCACACAACACGATGATCGTGCTCAGCTGGGATCAGGAGGGAGGTGGGGTCTGCAGTCCGCACAGGCTCCGGGGGGGGGGGGCTGGCGGCGCCGCAGACCCCACCCTGGGAGAAGTAGGGGGGCAGGGCCGCCCTGCGCGCGGCACGAAGCCCGGGGGGTGCTGGCTGACTCTGCGTCCCCAGTTCCCCGGGGCCTGTCCCTGGACATGGGTACTCCGCACGGGCGTTCAGGTGGCCAAGAGGACCCCAGCAAAGACTCCTGGTGCCCCTTTCACCCTCGGCTCCTGTCAGGCTGCAACGCCACCCCAGCCCCTTGCCCACGGCCCCTCCAGGCCGGTCGTCGTCCCGCTCACAGAGAAGTGGTCACGAACCAAGGTCACTGGCCGCTGCCGCGATTGGCTGCCGCCGGGGCAGCACCGGGGCGGGCGGACCCGGGGAGCCACCGCGGCCACGCGCCCGTCCCGGGCTGGCCGGCCGGACACCGGCCCGGCCTGCACTCACCTGTCATGGCGACGGCACAGCGCGCGCCCGGCCGGGCCCGCCTGTCCCCTGCCGCCGTCCGCCCGTCAGGTCGTCGGTCCGCCGCCCGCCGGGCTCCGCTCACCCCGCCCCTTCCCGGCAGGCCCCGCCTCCCGGCGGTCCTAGCCCCGGCGTCCGCCGCGACGCCGCCACTGCCCCAAGCCGCCCCCACTGAGCCCGCCCCTTCCCGTTATGCTCCGCCTTCAGCAGAGGCGGAGGCGCCGCGAGGGCCCTAAGCCCCGCCCCGCCGAGTCCCGCCCCCGCCGGAGGCACCGTCGTCGTCGGCTGGAGTTCTTGGCCCCGTCCCCGTAGCCCGCCCCTTCCCGTTATGCTCCACCCCCAGCCGCAGCTGCGGCGCTGCCGGGGCCCAAAGCCCCGCTCCCCACTCGAGCCCCGCCTTCTCCGGCTGTTGTGCTCCACCCCCAGCGTCGGTGGCGGGGCCGCGAGTCCCTAAGCCCCGTCCCCACTTGAACACCTCCCACCCCGGCGGCACCTACGGCGCCAGCGGTTCTTGGCCCCGCCCCTCACTGAGACCCGTCCATTCCGGGCGCCCTGAGCGTGTTCTCCACCTACGCTAGGGCTCTAAGCGCCGAGCCTACTGAGCCCCGCCCCTGCTGACGTCTGTTAGGTCGCTACTACAGCCCTGAGTCTCGCCTCTCACTGAGCCCGGCCCCTGCCACCTAGGGGCCTTCCGGAGTCTCGAGTCTCTCACCCGCTTAGGGTACCGGGGCCTCACAAGCCCTTGGCTCCGCCCCTCCAATGAGTCCCGCCCCGGCGTTCTGATCCAGTAGTCCAATCCCGCTCCCGCCCTTCCGGCGGCCCTGGCTCTGAGCCCCCGCCCCCCCGCCCTGACGCACGCTCCCTTACTGCCGCCGCCGCCTGCTGGCCCCACCCTTCTAGGCCCCACCCCTTGAGGTACCGCCCCCGGGATGGCCCCGCCTGGGAGTAGGTGGCTTAGCAACGCTGGGCGCAGTCGGCTGCCCCGCCCCGCGCCACCGTGCCCCACGCCTGGAATGAGGAAACTGAGGCTGAGAGAGAAGTGACTTATCCAAGGTCACACAGGTCAGGCTGTAGGAGAGACAAGGACTGGCCTGGGTTATAGGCAGGTGGGCGTCCAGTAGCCAGGACGGATCAGCCTGAAGGGGGCAGTACCTGGACAGTGACGAGGGAGTGGATCCCCGCCCGTCCAGCCGTCAGGTGAGACCACATTCCCGGCCTCACCAGAGACCCTGAGCCGGCGCCACCCTGCCAAACCTCAGTGAAACAGGCCAGTAGTAACAGATGATGATGATTGTTTCCGAGCCACGGTATTTCAGGGCAACCCGTTCCCTGGCAGTTAAACACCGAGGGCACCAGACATCCGAGCCGGGGCCCGGCCACAGGGAGGGAGAGCGCCACACGGTGGCTGGGGGACAGCATCACGCAGCGGCCCAGGCGCGGACCACCTTTCCGGGCTTGAGAGACGGTCTGTGCGGCTGGACTGGCTCAGCAATAGCAGTGAGGTCAGAAGGTTACAGCACATCATGCAGGGCCCCGCAGGCCAGGCAACCAGGGCCCACAGTGTGAGGTTATGAGGTGAGAGGAGGGCATGAATCGGACATGTTTTAAAACAGAGCCTCTGTACACACGGAAGAATTGCCAGCAAGGTCTCCCAAAAGACATCTGCACACCCGCGTTCAGAGCAGCATCATTCACAGTCGCCAGGCAGAAGCCAGCCCGTGTCCCTCAGCAGGGGAACGGATTACTACAGTGGACTCGGCCTTCAAAAGGAAGGGAATTCTGACACCTACTGCAACATGGATGAGGCTTGAGGACTTGACATTGAATGTGATGTTGTGATTTATAGTGAGAAATATGTACTTGGTCTTCCTCCTGGCTGAGCTCTTAAAACCCTAGGGATTTCATAAAGGAGAGAAAAAGGTGCCTTTGTTATGTTAATGAGGCAGCTTTTGGAATGTCCCCAGGTCACCTAAGAATGGGGCTGGTGGCCCCCTAGAAGAGACCGGTGTGATTGGAGGGTTAGAACTTTCAGTCCACCTGTGGGCTCCGAAGTCGGGAGCTTGAGTCAGTCAGTCCCCAATGGCCAATGAGCAGCTCAGCGATGCAGTAAGGGACAGGGTTCAGAGAGCAGCGTCCGCTGCTGTGGGAGAGTGGCCTGCCTGGAGGGGGCCTGGCATCCGCATGTCCTCTCCCCCACGCTGCCCTGCGCAGTCCCATCTGGGTTCTGTGAACAACTCTGGCAAACGAGTTGAATCCAAGGAAGGGTTGGTGGGAACCTGTGATTTACAGCCAGTTGGTCAGAAGCACTGGTGAGAACCTGGACCGGTGCCCGGTGTCTGCAGCGTGGGAGGTGGGGGACAGACTAGGCCGGCCCGCAGCTTGTGGGACCTGACGCTAATTCTCCCGGCAGACAGGGTCAGGACCGAGGTGAGTTGCAGGCCGCCCCGCTGGTATCCGAGAATTGCTTGTTGGTGTACGGGGAAGCCCCTCCGCACGGTGGAAATCGGGCGTGCAGAACATGAGAGACTGAGATAAGCTGACACAAGGAGCCAAATGCTGCGGGTTCCACTTACACGAGGCCCGGCCGCAGCCAAACCCGGAGCCGGGAGGATGGTTGGTGCCAGGCGCTGCGGAGGGAGGAGCCGGGCAGTGCTTAAGGGGTACAGAGGTTCAGTGTGTGAGGACAAAGTTCTGGGGGCAGAGGTTGGTGACGGTTGTACAACAATGTGAATGTACTTAATGCCCCTGCACCGCGTGCGTAACAGTGGTTAAGACGGTAAATTTTATGTTATGCGTATTTTACCACAATTAAAAACTCAAAACCCCAAAGCAACCCTGTGGTGGGGTTCTTTCTGTGTGGAAATTCACATGTGTGCAGAGTGGCACCTGAATGGAGGCAGGGAGCCTAGGAGACCAGGAAGCTGCTGCAGCAGTCCAGGCGACAGGAGCCAGGGGCTGGAGCCGGACCGGTGGCTGTGGAGTCAGGGAGAGCCAGTGGGTCTCAGACGGGCTTTGTGGTTGAGTCACAAGGGCTTGCTGCGGACTGCACGTGGGGTCTCAGAGACCTGGGGGAGTGGAAGGGGGAGGGAGAATCAGGAGTCCAGAAGTTGAAGTGCACCTAAATCCCTGAGTGCTCAGGCTTTGGGAAGCTGACAGCTCCCGAGTTCTGTTTCTTGGGTCGCTTACTTGTGCATTGCAGCCGCCTGCTGGATGTGTGCTTGGAGATGCCCCTGGAAGATTCCAGCCGGCCTCTGCTGACCGCGGTCGGGAGGCAGATGTGCCCGGGAAACCGGCAGAACGGGGAGACGTGACGCGGTTTTAAGCCACCAGGAGGCTCGCTATCCAGCAGTGGATAAACGGTACACACAGATAAATAACCAAGTGGGGGACATTCTGTCTGGTATGGGGTGCGGCCCCATGCTGCTCAGCCTCTTCTGGGGACAGGACAGCAGCGCCGCAGTATTGAGGGCTGACTGCTATCCCGGATGGCATGGTGGTCCTAGCACCTGAACACCGCGGGTCTCGCCAGCACCAAGTGTGGAAGGGCTGGGGCAGGCCTCGAAGCACGTGCGGTAGGGAGGTGGAGGGCACACCAGGAGAGTCACCCTCCTGGCCTGTGACGTCAGTCTGGGCCACGCGTTGTGCACACGAGTGAGGTGCGTGCTCCCCAGGCCAGAGCCCCTGCCTCACAGGGGCCTTCACATCCCTTCCTCTTCCCAGAGGTCGTGAACCCCCCAGCTGGGGGCCTGTGCCACACAGTGCAAGCAAGAAATAAACCCTGAGGCTAGGGGGCTGCTGTGGACTGAGTGCTTGTGTCCCCCAAATCCGTGGATCAAGACCCTAACTGCCCCCCTGCCCCCCCCATGGCTGTATCTGGAGATGGGCCCCTGAGAAGTACCGAGTGTAAACTGGGTCCTAAGGGTGGGGCCCTGATCCGTACGATTAGTGTCCTCATAACCAGACACCAGAGAGCCCACCCCCTCTTCACCCAGCACATGTGAGGACACAGGAGGCCGTGCACAAGCACGAGGGTCCTCACCAGAACCGCACGGGCCGGCGCGTGGGTCTCAGGCTCCCAGCCCCCTGGACCGGAGACAAATCTCTGAGGTGTGCCCCCCACCCCGCCCCTGAGCCCGGGGTGACACAGGGCTTGCCCCTCGCAGCAGCACGGCCCTTCCTGAATGCTGTGCCGTCCTGGGTGGAGAAGGTGGCCTGGCATCACTGCCGGCACAGGGGACAGCAGGTGCTAAGGCCCCTCCGTGGGAGTGAGCTTGGGGTTTCTAGAAGCAGAAAGAAAGGTGTTCACTCCTCTCTTCCCAGTAGAAGGTGGGACTGGTTGTGAGGGCTTGGGGCCAGCTCCCCCCCCCCCCCCCGCCAACCATTCTCTGCAGCTGGGTGACGCCTCTCCGTGCAGGATGCTCCCGACCCAGCAGAGACCCCTGGCTCTGGCACACCCAGGCTCAGAGCCCAGCGTGCCGCACGGAGGCCTCCGCCCCCAGGTCTCCTGGGCAAGGACTCTGACACTCGTGCACCTGCCTCAGCTGGACCCTATCTGTCACCCTCAGCTGCTAGGAGCGGAGTAGAATGGGGCCACCCTCCTTGGGCCACTTCACCCCAGTCTCCCCCTCCTCTGCTCCGGCAGCCCAGGGTCAGGCGCCTGGGGACAAAACACCGGCCTCCGCAGGACCTGCTGAAGCCGCACAAGGCCACAGCAGCTTGGTTTTTTTTAATGTAATTTATTTATTTCTGAGACAGAGACACAGTATGAGTGGGGGAGGGGCAGAGAAACAGAGGGAGACACAGAATCCCAAGCAGGCTCCAGGTTCTGAGCTGTCAGCATAGAACCTGATGTGGGGCTCGAACCCACGAACCACAAGATCATGACCTGGGCCAAAGTCAGACGCTTAACTAAGCCACCCAGGCGCCCCGGCGCACAGCAACTTCTGACAGCATCCGGCCACCCTCCGTGGGGTCACAGCAGCTAGTCACCCAGCCCGCAGGCTCATCAGAGGCACGTGGCCCAGGGGCATGGCTTGTCACTGCCGGAGAAGCTGGGGAGAGCCTGGGTCTGCTGGGGACACCATCATGTGGACCTGCACCGCTCCGGTTGAGGGCTGGGTATGACACTGCCCAGCCGGCGTCCCCCGGCATCCCCCAGGGGAGCGGTGTGAAAGCCGCCATGTGCCCAAATGCTTCACACACCCTCTGGCCTCGCGATCCCCCCTGAAACCCACCCCATGGGACAGCATCCCAGGACAGGGTGTTGGCACCAAATGCAACAGCTGAAAACCACCCAAGGGTCTCTGAGCAGGTGGCTTCCCACAAGAGCCAAGGGACAGACAGGCCACTGTGGGTGGCCTGCCCCAGGACGCATTTGCAAGTGATGGGAAACAAGACACACCCGGCTTCAAGGGGCAGCGCAGGCTTCTCGGGACCACAGGCCGTTCTCCTCAGGGCCCTGGTGTGGCTGCAGCGGCTCCCGGCAGGAAGCAGGGAAGGTCAGAGGACCAACCAAAATGACTTTTCTCAATGGCCCGACAGGTCCCATCCCAAAATGCAGGAGGCTGGAGGTTGGATCTTACCTGCCCAGACCAGACGTGGATACGGCGGGTGGGAGCGAGCAGCCACCAGGAGCCACTCAGAGGCATAGCCGGTGAGCCCCGATGGCGCACGGCAGCTGGCACAAATGTCTAGAGCCTCGCCTGGCGGGTACGGACACACAGGTATGCCGTCTGTCTGTCCCCTCCGGGAGAGGGGCTGGGGGGTGAGACAGGACAGCTTCTGTCGAACTGCTTTGACGAGTTTGGGGTTGGGGGTTGTGACGGCTCTGAAGGTGTCCCCCTGTGCCCGGTCCTGCTCCCATCCGGAAGTGGCGTCCAGCTGCCCCCTCGCTGGGTGGCACTGAAGCAGCAGCAACCTGGCAGGACTCCGCAGGCCCTGGAAGGCACGGCTGGCTCTCAGGACTGTCACCGTGGTCACCAGCGACTAGTGAGCAAGGAGACCCAGGCCACTCGAGACGGCCACTGCCGGTGAGGTGTCTGCTGACAGCTGTAGCCCCTGGGCATGTGAGCCAGACGGTGCCCGGGCTGCCCGGCGGGGCTCCAGCACCCCCGGGGCCCCAATAATGGAGTTGTTTTACACCCTGAGTACAGCAGAGAGATTGAAAATCAAGACCGTGAACTTCACCTTTGTTTTTCCAGCGTTAGAACTGTTTATTTCACACCCCTCACCCCAGAGGCAGCAGCCCCGCCGGGTCCCTGCTCCCCGGCCGGCCGGGCCTGCGAGGAGGGCGAGGCAGAACCGCGAGGTCAGCTGCCCGGCTTCCTGCTCTGCTACAAAGGAGATTTGCTCACAACGTCCTCCAGTGCCTTTAAAGGAGCCAGCGAGGCGGGGCCGCACCTGGTTCCGGAAGCGCCCATGCCGGTTCCAAGGGAGCCGGGCGCCCGCGGGACACGACACCTCAGTGGCGTCCCCAGCTCAGCGCCCTGAGGAATCCCTGCCCCGGGAGCTGATTTCACTGGCCACTCTCAAGCCGGGCACGGGCGGAGACGCAGGTGGCTGCGTGGTGGGGTGGCCTGGCCTTCCCGGCGGGGAGGGCAGGCTCTGGCCTCTGCCTCCGTCACCCCGGGACGTAGGCCGCGTGCGGCCTGCACATTCCTGCAGTGGGCCAGGAGGCAGGCAGGGAGCGCCCCGGCTCCGCCATGTGCGCCGTCGCCTGGGCCCGGGCGGTCCAGGGGTCCTTGTCCACGCCGCGGGCCATGCCGGCCATTTCTCTGGTGCCTTCACCCAGGTCTCTGCGGGAAGAAGAGACAAGGCTTGGGGAAAGAGCAGGGACCCCGCGTAACCCAACCCTGCTGCCCCCATGCCCGGCATCCGGGCCCCGCCCTTCAGGGGGCTTGGGGCAGGCTCAGAACTGCCCTGGGCCTCAGACCCCTTGCTCCTCGTGAGGTGTGTGGTCCAAGGAGCAGCACGCCCACCTTCCAGGCGCGGTGTTGGGGGAGGGGGCTTGTCCAGCGTGTGCAGAAACCCCAGGGGCCAGGCTGCTCGGGGCGCAGACCGCTTTGCTCCTCCAGGCTGTCCTCCGGCGGCCTGAGGCCAGATCACCCACCACCTGCATCTCCGGTTCCTCTGGGCACCCCACCTCCAACCCACAGGCCAGTCCCACTCTTCAGCCCAGCCAGAGCCTAGCCCCACCCACCGGGCCTGTCTGTGCTCCCGCTGCCCTGCTGCTTCCAACCCCCCTTAAGATGCTGTCTCTCTCCTTCTCCCAAATGCACACTCTCCCAATATGTTCACCTCAGACATCACCTCCTCCAGGAAGCCTGCCTGGATCTCTACTCTCGCCCACACCTAATTCTCAGAAAAGCTGTAGGAAGTAGTAGGAGTTAAGAAGTTATCTGTTGGTTTGATGAGTAAATAAATGAATCAGTTAATTAGTGGAGAAGAAAGACTGCTTAGTGGGCAACTCTGTGGACTTTGGAGCCAGACAGCCTGAGTCCAAACTCAGCTTTACACTGGCAGTTACGTGTGATTCTGGACAAGTCTCTTAAGAAGAGATGGAGGGGGCCTGGGTGGCTCAGTCGGTTAAGCATTTGACCAGCTCAGGTCATGATCTCGCAGTTTGTGGCTTCAAGCCTCATGTCGGGCTCTGTGCTGACAGCTCACAGCCTGGAGCCTGCTTCAGATTCTGTGTCTCCCTCTTTCTCTGACCCTCCCCTGCTCACGCTGTCTCTCTCTCAAAAATAAATAAAACATTTAAAAAAGGGGGGGGGGATAGAAACTGTGCCCAGTGCTAAGGTTAGAGTAGCGCCTGGCCCGTTGGGAGCCGCTGGCAAGCATCCAGGAAACAGGAAGGTCAGGGGCACACCTGGCCTCCTCCCGATGGCCCCACTGTCCTCGATGCGGGGCTCGAGGCCCCGGCCTCACCTAGGAGGGTATCCGAGGGACAGTCATTCCTCCCCTGCTGAACCAGTGCGTCCCTGGCTGAGACGCAGCACAGTGTGTCACCATCCGTAACGGGAAGGGAAGGCGCCGCCAGGCGGGGGCGATGGGAAAGCTCTGAAACCTGCCCAGGGAGCCTGACTGTCGGAGAAGGGGATGCATCAGCTGAGACCCCGCAACGCGGCCGGAGCAAGGGGGCGGCTGTCCCGACGACACACACAGGCCCCAGAACTGAGCCGCAGACTGGCCCCGAAGGACTGAGGCCAACACCACGCCGCCTCGGCATTAGCAGAGGAGCTGCCACCTGGTCAGGGAGCGAGCGGGAGGCGAGTCCCGACACCCGGGACGGCGCGGCTGCTGTGAAAACGGCTCAGATAACTCGGGCTGGGCTCCCGGAGAAAGGGAATGAAAACACCCAGACCGTTGGCCTCAACCGTCCATGCCTGGGTGGTCCCAAACGTCATCCTGAAAGAGGACAGCCCTCAAAGTAAGCACAGACATCCTCTCGAACCCGAGTGCAGTGGCCGGGGTGTCTGGGGTGACGCTCGTGGACCTCGGCCATGTGGCGCGTGGGTGGGAAGGGCGTGTGGCAGCGTCTCGCCAGCCACCGCGACGTCCGCCCGGTGTGCGTCTGCGGCGCGCCTGGAGCCTTCCCCCGGGCCACACTCCGCACCGCAGCCCTCGCCAGGCCCGGGACCAGAGCAGGACGAGCCGTGACACGGGCGCTGCTAAGACCCTCGCCATGTGAGGGAGGCCACTGAGGCCGGGGCGGCCGCCACGCAGCGGGGACGGGTGGAGGGAAAGGCCTGGGAACTGCGCCCGGACGAGGCCGAGACGGTGCCCGAGAGCGTGGCAGGCGGGGCAGAGGGCCCGCTGCACGCTCCCTCTGCTCCTGCGTGTTCCCGATGTTTCCCCAAACTAAAGTTCAGGAAAGGGTTCAGAGAGACCTGCAAACAGCAAAACCACAGCTAAAGGGAGGAAAAAGCCAGAGCTCACCCTCGTTCCGCGTGCAAGGCAGCACAGAGTCGCGGCACAATTAGAACCACCACTGTGTGACCCCCAGGCCACAGGTCAGAGGCCCCTCTTCATCACATGACATGGACCTGCCTCAGCCGAGAGGGCCCAGAGCGTGTGACCGCGGGGCGCCAGCCTGACCCGTGCCTATGACCCGCAGCAGGGCCACCAGGGAGCACGTCTCCTGAGTGTGGCCGTGCAGAAGCCTGGCAGCCCAGAACCCGCAGAAGACAAACAGCCCGCTCCACAGAGGGCTCCGGGGGCAGAGGGCGCCGACAGCTAGGAACACTGGGAGCCACTGCATCTGCGGCCCACGTGCAGCCTCGACCGGACCCCTGGAGTCAGAGGAAGGGACTCAGAGACGTCCCTGTCCTGGTTCAGAAAGTGTGTGCCTGTGCAGGAAGCGCGAGGCACGGAGCCCTCCTGTCTCTGCAGGTCTGAGTTCCCAGGACAGAGGCGCGGTGTGCGGGGGCCCCAGGCCCTCAGGT
>PISW01014249.1:0-21993 GCA_004023785.1 Mungos mungo
GGGAGGAGGACATCAGGGGCCGTCACCGCGGCACAGTGACCGTGACCTCCTGGAGGAGCGGCCTGCGCCATCACAGGACGCTTCACTTGCCTTCGGGTCTCGGTGATCTCCCAGCCCCACCTCCCGTTAGCTGGGATCCGGAGTCCTCCTCTGGTGGATCCGGAAGCCCAACGAGGCAAAGCAGGCCGAGCTCTCGCGTGGTCCCCAGAGCTCCCGACGCACATCGAACTGCACTTCCTGTCCGCAGCTGCGCCGGAAGGGCCCCCGAGCGCTCTGTGTTTGCTCTCCTCTTACTTCAGCCCTTCACTTTCCCCTCCCTAACACGGCATGATCGCGAGGTTGCGTAAATCTGAATCACACAAATCCAAAACAACCTATTAAACCCTCACTTTGCAAAACTGCGAACGTTCTTTGCAGTAACTGTTGGCAGGCGAGCAGGACATGGGCCTTCCTTGTCCGGGTCCGTTTAAAAACACGTGGGGGATGAATTACACGCTTCGGCGTCTTCACAGACGCGTTCTGGCGTCCGAGGCAGCCCAACACAGCCCTCTGCTCCCGAGGACCAGCCCTGGCTCCTGCCGACGAGTTCACAGGAAGGGGTGGCAGTAGACGGGCGCATCCTGGCCATCTACCTGCCCACAGGACCACAGGGCGCATGATGAGGACGGCCGGGGTCCACGTCCCTGATCTGTTTTGACGGAAAGATGCCTGGGGCTCTGGCCACACCCACTGGACACAATTCACACCAGGGAAGTGCCAGCAGTACATACACATCAAGTTTTTGCCGCCAGTGTCATCCAAATCCCTTTCTAGAAAGTTCAGAAAGGTTAAGGTCCGCTTCAAGTTCTTTGGTGATGTTCTACCTTGTGAAAAAAGGAAAAATCACTAGAGACCACAAGCAGCGTTTTTTGAAGCAAAGAATACAAATCTTTATTACTCAACAGTTTGTCAGTACAGGGTTCTGGCCGCCGTGGCCTGACTGGCCCAGCGCATCCAGGTTTCCTGACAGCACCCCCCCACCCCCGCCACCTGGGCCCCTACCTGGGCCTCTGTCCATCCCACCTGCACTTCCGGGGCCCGAGGTGTGCTCGGCCACTTTCAAATGCTAGGACAAGGTAACCTAGGACAAGGAAGCGGCAGTCAATTTGCACATTTACACTCATGCCAACTATCTCCTCTGTGTCTCAATGAAGACACGTTCCTGTCTCTGCCTCTTTTTTTTTTTCAGGCACCCTTTTTTATAAAAACACATAGTCTCATTTTCCACTCTTTAAAATCACATTCAAAAATCGGCAAAGGAGCGCCCCTGGGAGTGAGGAGATGGGAAGGGAGGGTGCGCCAGCCCAGCCAAAAGGGGGAGGGGGTGCGACACCACACACGGCAGCGCGACTGGCACAAGGGGGCATGTGGCGGGCGGGGCGGCGCCCTGTGGGCAGTGGCGCTCACGGGACATGGGGCTATGGGGCTGGACAGCCTGGACAGCCTGGGGGGGGGGTGCACATGGTACACGGGACAGGGGGTGAGGGCTGGCCCTGTCTGGCCCCTCTCGCTGCGCTGCCTGGCTGTGCTGCCTGGCCGTGCTGCCTGGCCCGTCAAGGCCGGTCACCTATGGTCCTGGGCAGATGAGGTCTCACCCAGCCCTGGGGGCGGGGGGGGACCTCAAGGCCAGGCCAGGCCAGTGCGACACAGCGCACAGCTGCCTTTCTGTGGTCCCTGAGCCCTCCGTCGGGTTTGCTTCCACACGTACTTGCCACAAGCGATCTGACCTCATTGGCTATTCGGGGGCACCATGGAGGCAGACGATCTGACACATTTAGTCATATTGGACACTTCTTGACCATGGGTAGAAGTGAAAGGTACAGAAAAGTTAATTCAAAATAGGAATTTCATGTGAGGTCACAGAATTTTGGGCATACTATCCGCTGGTGGCTTATGAAGTCCGTGTTCCCATCACATTTTAATTCAAGACCATCCACAGGTTGCAAGCGATGGGGGCTCCAGGAGCCGCCGCCAGGCTCCGCCTCCTGACAGAGGCCCTCGGTGGGGCACTAAGATGAGGCCACACCCCGCCACCGCACTGGCGGGCGAGTCAAGAACTTCCTCCAGAGCCAAAAAGGTAAGGCAAGCCAGCGGAAGGTTGAATTATTAGCTGACGGTCTAATCTGCCACCAGTTTCACGACGTGCACAAGATG
This sequence comes from Mungos mungo, assembly GCA_004023785.1. Lineage (NCBI taxonomy): Eukaryota > Metazoa > Chordata > Mammalia > Carnivora > Herpestidae > Mungos > Mungos mungo. Next base: position 2,194 of record PISW01014249.1, read on the forward strand.
ACAGTGGGAAGCCTGCAGGTTAAGTATCGGAAAAGCGGGCGTGACTGCCGTCTCTCATTCCTGGAGCCGAGCTAATGAGCTCCAGGCACTGGCGCCCGGCAGGAAAACACACGTAGCTTCTGGAGAGTTCACTGCAGGGGCGCCGGGGCTCAGTCCACTCAGGTCACGGGTGAGCCCTGCGGGGCTCCGAGCGGACGGTGTGGAGCCTGCCCGCAGCTCCCCTCCCCCCGCCGGCCCTCCCCACCGCCTGGGTGCGTGCGCACGCTTCCAGACTTCACCAAAAAAAAAAAAAAAAAAAAAAAAAAGAGCAAATTGCAACCATGGGATCCCCCCGATATTTGCTCTCAAATCCCCTGAAACTCCTCCTCGCCCCCAAAAGCGGACGTTTCAGAATGCTTCAGAGGGCTTCCAATGGAGGACCCGTTACGAGCTTTTGTTTTGATGACCATCACATCCATGAAGTCGGAGAACACAATGATCTTTATTTACCTGCTGTGGGGAGGACTTTTTAAAGCTTTTTACCTGAGACATTCTCATCAAAAACCATAACGTGCATTTTCCCCCCGGAGCTTCTTCAAAATGAGAAAAATGTTTATTTTTTCCAGATTTTAAATAGTTAAACTGATAAAGTTCCAGGCACATTTTACAGTTCGTCTTGTGGGTCATGCATCTAATGGTACGGCTCAGGTTCTCAGGATTTAGCCAGTGTAGACGAAGATCACAGGACAAACGAAGGCTGAAGCTGGACTCCAGGGGGTCACAGCGATAAGCCACTAACGTAACTCATCTAGGACCTAGTCCACAGAACAGGACTGTGGTTCTCTCGTTTCCTTGGCAACCATCTAGCACAGGAAGTATTTCTTCAGCATCAAAGGGCATATGCCACACCTGGCAACCTTCTGAAACGCGAATGTTAAGTCTCTCCCTGTTTTTCAAGCCCTGGACACGTCTGAGGAGCAAGTGAGGATTCTGGTGCAAGTCTGTCAGTCTGGGTTCTCACGGGACCGCGCGCGAGGCACGCGCCGGCCTCAGTGCGGCGCACCGCGGGGCAGGACGCAAGGTCTCCTCACTGGTGCGCGGTGTGTCTTACCACCGGTTAGGGTGGGTCTGTCGGGTTTCCCTCTGTAATATGTCACTCCTGGGGGAGGTACTTTGGGGCTATGGGAGTGTCACAGATTGGAGGAGACTTCAGGAAACATGACAACTAAATGCAGGGTGGGATCCTGGATTAGATCCTGAAACAGAAAAAGGACATTAATGCAGACTGATGGACCTGAGGGGGGGTCTGTGCTGTAGCCAACAGCACCGCGCTGACGCTAATGTTCTGACTGTTGAAGGACCGCGATTAGCTAAGAGGTCAGCATTCTGGGAAGTGAGCGGCAGGCCAGGGGAGCTCTCTGAACTATCTGTGCAACTTTTCTTTACATTTGCTTCCCAGTTAAAAGTGTACAAAGCTGCACGTTCCGATCCCCGAGGTCTGGCGGGGGCCTGAGCGGGTGCACGCCTCTCAAACACCTAGTGACGGCAAGGTCGCCGGTCCGCTCCGCACGGGCCTTGCGAGGCCCTGACCGGGCAGCTCCTGTATTTCACTGTGCACGACTTTCAAAGGACAATTGACTAGAATGCATCACGATTATACTTTACGGGCGCCTGGGTGGCTCCGGCAGTTGAGCTTCCAATTCTGATTTAGGTTCAGATTACGATCAGTTAGTGGGACAGAGCCCCAGGTCAGGCTCTGCACTAGCAGTGCAGAGCCTGCTTAGGATTCTCTCTCCCCTACTTTCTGACCCTCCCCTGCTCATTCTCTCTCTCTCCCTCCTTCCAAATAAATAAAAATGGGGGAGGAGTAAAAATATTTTTTAAAAACTATTGTTAAAAGGTGACACTCGTTAAGTACAGTTGTCACTGCCTAACTGGAGGCAATCCTTCAATTCGGGCACGCTGCCATGTTATCTTTGTCTGAGGACGTGGTGTGAGGAGCTGCTGTGACACGCCGAGCCAACGGAAGACATGAAATCCCCACCCCAGTCTACGGCCGGCCTTCCCCAGCGGAGCGCGGCCCCTCCGAGGCTGCAGAGCCAGACCCCCCAGCAAGAACACACAGCGTCCGCCCACACTGCAGCCCGGAGACGGCTGTGGGGACGATCCGGCCACCCATTCCGCTGACAGAGGCATCCCTTACCGAGGCCACAGGGAGGCAGGAGGGCAGAGTGACAAGAACGTGCTCTGGAGTTCCTGCTCGCGGTGACAAGTGGCCGCAGAGTTGATCTCTGCTAATCCCATTAAAATGACTTTTAATTGCATATAATGAACCACAAGGAAAAAGGTAAGGCACAGGCAAGATACTTTGGCAATTTCTGGGAGACCGGAAGGATCTATGAGGGCAAGAGACTCCACAGGCTGGAGCACACAGGAACGGGTGCAGCCGAGGGCGGCCCCGAGCCTGCGCAGGCCAGCGCGCTCCGTGGGGCGGGGGCTGAGCCCGCCCCCCGAGGTGGCCCCTTCACAGAAGGGCTGCACACGAGCTCTCCCCGGGCCGGGCGGGGCGGCCCCAGACCTGGGGGGGGGGGTCTTAAGCTGTAAGACCCAGGGGGAAAGCCTCTGCAGTCTGGCACCCGAAGTTCCACTCAGTGACAAGGTCCCAATCACGTGAAGGGAGACCCACACGTTTTCGAAACCAGCCCCACGTACTCAGAGCTCTCTGCCCGCTTCCTCTTGCCTTGGACAGCAGCAGTCACCACTATCTAAGGAGTATTTGCCACACGAAGTATGAAACCAGTATTTTAAAAAAGATGATGGTGACAGTGACAGTAGAAGAAAAAAGAAATCAGAGAATAAAAGAAATGAAAAAATCTTTACTGTATCCTCAAGGTCAAGAAGACAATGCATTCACAAAGCAATGCGCTACTGTGGGGCAGGGGACAACAGAATAAGCTCTTGGAAATTTTCAGTTGTGGAAATAAAAAATTTAAACCAACACTGGGAGATAAACTGAAGCCCTCTCCCAGAAATGAGGAGAAAATGGCAAAGGAAGAGGGTAAAGACAAGAGAGTCAAGGGCTCAAACCGAGATGTCCACCGTCAAACTAACAAGAACTCTAGAAAGAGTAAAAGCAGAAGAGATTCTCCAGTAAATGATCACGAGCACTTCCCAGAGCTGAAAGGGAGCCCCTCAGAGGCACAGAGCACTCCGAGCGGGACTCCGCACCCTGGGGCACTCTGGGAACGTCCTAACACCTAAGAGGATTCTCAAGAGTTCCCCAAAGGAGTGAGGCTACTTGGCAGAACGTTGTCATGGAAACGAAGAGAGCCGCGATCACACACGGAATCCCGAACGAACTCAGATGTATAATAAAGGAACACATCGGGAGCGTACTTGTACCGGCCTAAGGAGAACGCAATCCAGATTCGAAACAGAGGGCAGAGACCTGGAGAGAAGCCGGGAAGTTGGAGAGGTCTGGCATTATGCTGGAAAATTTTAAACAAATAGTCTTGGGAACAGAAAATGTAAAATTTTTAAAAAGGGGGGGGGGTCATTACAAACAACAGAAAAAACAAAATGCTGCAGAAAAGAAAATGCGCTGCTCAGCAAGGACTCAAACCACACTTGCACAGTCATCAACCATGGCAGGTGAGTGGACACAGTGAACTGAGGGGATAGGAAAAGTGGGATATGACACGAAAAGCTAAATCATCTGTCATGACAGAAAGACCACAAAGTAAAACTAATAAGATACAAACTTACTCTTCAGAGCTATGGAAACTTTCCAGAAGAAACATCAAACAGATGTCGTTGAGGAGTGAAACTGAAAGGCTGGACCGGGGTCTGGTGCTTCTCAATATACATTTTTCACCAACATTTTACTGCGTATATTACTTTGATTAAAGCATCAGGTATTTGGATATATATTAAAGCTACGACTGGGACTTCAGGCGGAAAGAGTTCAAACCCTTGGCTCTGTGTGTCCTGGACGAGTCTCTCAAACCTCTGTGGGTCTCAGTCGCCTCACTGGATCGCTGGGACAAGACACATGCAAACGACGGGCTGCCCCCGCCACAGCACACACCCCACACACGGCAGCCACTTCTGAAAAACTAAAGCCAACTGATGGGTCAGAATCCTACATCACAAGAACATATTCTGATATTAACTGCGAGACAAAGGGAAAACGGGAGCCAAACGTACAGAACCATTCTCGCGGGGAGTTCTGGCGTTTTTCCCACCACTCGGCATCTGCACCCCGGGACGGTCCTAAACGCTGACCCTCGAACGGCCGGACCACCTACTTTCCGATCGCCTTCTCCCCCGCTTCCCGAGGGCCGCCCCACTCCCCCCAGGTTACTTTTCTGTCTCCCGAACTTGCAGTGACCAGTGTGCGCGAGAAGGGCCCGGCCCCTCCCGTCAGTGCTGTGTCACCAACGCCACCAGGCCTTGGAGCGCATTCCGGGGCGGGACAGGGAGTCCGGCCGGAGGGCAAGGAGCCGTTCCGCGCGAACAGCCCCGACGCCGGGCAAAGTCTCGATCCTCAGAAGCCCACGCGCGTGAGCGGCTCTCCGGGGAGGGTCGGGCCGTCAGTGAAGACCCGGCCTGCGTGAGGGCGGAGTCTCCCAGTGCTCGCTCGGGGCAGGTGGAACGGGCATCTGAGGCCGCACCGCCGAAGCGCCACACCAAGGGGCGGGGGGACCGAACCCCGACATCTTCCCTCGCGGACGACCCCCCCCCTTTGCTCCGTGCGGCCTGGGCCGAGCGGGGGCGTGCGCTCTCTCGCCTGCCCGGGGCCCCAGGGTGCACACCGGCTCCGAATCCCGCCTGACAGCGACCGCCGGCGCGGCGCCCGCTCGCAGCGCCGTCTCCCCGCGTCCCCGGCGAGTGACAGGGGGCGGCCCGCCATCGCACGCAGCCGCGGGCGCCCGGCCCCCCGCCCGGCCCGCGGCACCCCGGGGGGGAGCGAGGCCCGCGCGCGGCCCCAAGCCCGGCCCGCCGCCGGGAGGGCCGCCGGGGCCAGGGGGCGGGCTCGCGGCGGGAGGAGGTGGGGGGAACGGGAGGCTGACGGGGGCGGGGGGCCCGCGGCGGGGAAGCAGCAGGAACCGGGAAGAGGGGGCCGGGGTAGCTGAGGGCGCCGAGCCGTTGGCCGGCCGGGCAGGGCGTCCGGGGCGGGGGCGGCGGGCGCGGGCGCGGCGGCCGGAGGAGGGCGCAGGGAGGAGGGAGGAGGGGAGATCTCGCTCTCGCTCTCGCTCTCGCCCCGCGGGAAGGGGGAGGTGGAGACGCGACCGGCTGCGGGAGCTGCAATTACCGTGTGGGCTGCGGAATTCTCGTGGTGTTTGTCGGGGAGATGCGATAATGGCGTCCGTCCTCGCGAGAGAAGCCGCCGCTCTGCGCAGGCGCCGCGAGTCCCTCCCCGCGGCCCTCCGCCCCGCACCGTCTGCGCACGCTCCCTAAGCGGGGCGCGCCGGGCGCAGGAACGGGGCGAGGGGGGGTGGGGCCTGCCGCTCGAGGCCTCTCGCGCGCGCCTTCGCCCGCGCCGACGACAGCCGAGCATGCGCACGCGTCCTCCTGCCGCACCACGGTTCGGGCCTCTCAGGGTCCTTACCTCCCCAGCGTAAGCTCCGTCTCCGCGCTAGCCCAGTGGGAAGTTGCGTCGGTGGACCGTGAGAGGAATTTACATTTTCTCTGAGGCTGAATGCATAGGAATGAGCTCTCCCCTCGACGACTACATATCCCGGGGGTCTGTGCGCGAGCCGCGAGCGGTGCTTCCTGGGAATCGTAGTCCCTGCGTGTGCGCTAAGCCTACCGGTACTTGTAGTCTCTCCGTACTCGAATCTCCCGTTAGGGCTGGCGCCCAAGGCTGCTGGGACTTGTAGTTGAGACCCTGGGACCGCGGCCGCTGCCGCTGGGGAGAAGTGCCCCCCAGGTAATAGGAGGTGCCCCGGGCTCCCCCGCGTCCGTCCACACCTCCCGGCGCTCACGCGTGGGAAAGAGTGTGTGTTGGTTATGTGACATATATTCCGTATGTAACTAATGTGTTACACACCGTCCGAGACATGCATCTGTAATGTACAGGCTATCTTAGGGATGAGCACGAATTCGGTGTGAGTGTGGACGTGTTACACATATGTAGCAGAAACGCACGCCTGTTGGTACTCATGGGAAGAAATCACTGAACTGTAGACAATCCCCAGAAATTACTCCTGCATCACCGTCGCGCCTCACGTGTGCTGGGGTTCCCACTGCTTTTCACTCTTCTTCTCTGTACTTGCCTCTATTTCCCGAGTTGTTTACAACGAGCAATAACGAGAGCGTGGAGCTATTTTCATTTGGGAACGAAAATGCTTTCCTGCAAGTTTCCTGTCCACTTCCCTTTCTGCCAATGACAGAAAACCTGATTCAGGGCAGCAGTGACCTTGGGCAACCTCATTAGTTAGAGTCTCTTCCAGAATGAACACCTGGGGGTTCTCCTGAGTCTGGTCATCGGGTTTCTGTGCAGGAAGAGTGCCTTAAAGAAACTCCAGAGAACAGTCACAGCACGTCAGTGCTAGAAAAGATATTTATTCACATTGAGATGAGAATTTTCCTGTGTAGAAATGAGGGGAAATTGCCCAGCAAGGTCACAGTGCTGGAAAAACACAAAAGTGGAGTTTGGAATCCAAAACGCCGTGGTCTGGAGTCTGCTCATAGTGGGGAAAAGGGTGGCGGAAGCCGAGCTCACAAATCCTGAGAGAGGAGTGGTGGCCAAACGGCCTCCGACGGCCTTGTCTTCTGTCCCTGCCCCTGCCTCAGTCATGGCCAAGGCTAACCGCTTAACTGAGATTTCCTAGGTACATGAGTACGTGACTAGAAAGCAGATAAATGTAGACTGATATTTTTCATATTATTTCAAAATATCACCAAGGTGTGTGTGGCTGACTCCTTCCTGGCCCGGCCTCGCACACCGCCGGCCCCAAGGCGCTGCTGTCATCATCGGCCAGTAAAACAATCAACATTGTCAGTGGACTTATGGCAGAGTCACGGACTTCTCTTTCTCGCTGTTGATGGCTCAGATTCATGTATTTTTCACTCAGCCACCAGGAAACGCAAACAGAGGAGAGTGTTACTCAATATTGACATCTAGCTGATTGACCATGGTTTTAAAATAACTAAATAGCTGGAAATCGGCAAAGCCAGCTCTCTACCAAAGAGGGCCCTCCTCCGTGCCAGTCCATTCACCCAAGAATCCAGTCCAGGTTCTGGAGTTTACTAGTGTCCTGTTAGTGGGGGCTCGGTGGGAAGAGAGGAGGGGCACTCCGGCCTGGGCGGCACCAGACATGGGGGACCCCCTTCCAAGTGTGTGCACGGGGCATTTGCAAAGATCTCAAAGGCCCCATCAGAACTGCCCGAGGCCACTTCAGGCAAACCCTGGAATCCTGCAGAAGCGCACTGTTCCTGAAGATGTCACTAGGCTGAAGGGAAGTCCATTATTCATGAAATGCTCAGTTGCCCAGAAAAGGCCTAGAAAACAGCACAGTTGTCTGTAAGAGAAGAGGCATCAAGTTGGCCTGGCCTGGGCGTCGCATCCAAGCCTCCTATGGCACACTGCACTGCTGAGGCCTTCTGAGCCTTGGCCACCTCCTCTGGAAACGGGCGTTTCAGACTCACGGCTCATGGGAATATTGGGAGGATTCGACGAAGTAGAGTTTGTAGAGGGTTTCGCAGAAGGTCTGACTCAAGAAATGATCATACGACCATGTGTTAAGTTGCCATGCCTTGAGCCAGGCGTATATTACGATCCCTATTCTTTGTGAAGAGCGTGAAGTTCAGAGAGGTTAAGCAGCACACCCGGAGTCACACAGCCAGAGCAGTGCTAGGGCTCTGAGGAGGAAGGTTGTGAGATACGGCAGGAAAGGTCGTGAGGATACGGGCTGTGCAGGTCCCTGTTGGCCAAGGGACGAGTTTTGTCTTGATCCTAAAATATTGCAAAGACTTGCAAGGTTTGGGACAAGGGTAGATATGATAAGATTTGCATTTGCAAAGTCACTCTGGCTGCAATGTTGAACAATGAATTGGGGATGATGAGGAGGGTTCCTAAGTGAATGGGGGGCGGGACTTGAGGAGGCTGTGGCAGGGGTCCTGGCAGGGGCCGATGGAGGCCGGAAGAAGGGTCTTCAGAGTGGAGAAGAGAAGTGGGCCGTTATGGAGAACTGTCGTGGGAGGAGACAGCAGGACTTGACCACGAACCTGATACTGGGACCACGGGGTCAGGGCGGGGGCGTGGCATCTGGGGTGTGCCAGGGCTGCAGTTATGGAAAGCCAGATGGCTAGAAGCACCGGCCCTGAGACGGGGAGCTCTGGGCACTGCCAGCCGCCGGCCACCAGCCTCTGCAGCTGCCCGGAGCAGCGCCTTTTTATACTCGGCCCACCTCCCGGGGACAGCCTGTCATTTGTCTCCTACCCCAGGACACCTTTCTCTGCCTCACACAAAAGCACCCGCGGGGAAGAGATGAGGTGTGCGGGTGGAGTCCTGGAGTCCCCCGGTGGTTCAGGGAAAATGGGAACAGGCAACACTCAGCAGGCACAGTCACCTCAGCCCCTGCTGGCGGGGACTCTATCCAGACACGAGACAGGCCACAGCCGCACGTTCTGGCCCATCAGGAGAAATAAGGACCAGGAGGTATGTCAGCAACACGGTGGACTAGGAGGTCCCCCCTCACAGCCTCCCTCAGCAACCGGAGTTAACAGCCGTCCGTGGCCGACGCCCTGCCCGAGGCAGCCGGAGACCGGCTCCAGCCACCCGTCACCTGTGGTCCAGGAGCAGCCCACCCGCCCAGCGACACAGAGGGAGACCCGCCCACCCCTCCAGTAAAAGGAGAACCACATGATCATCTCATTAGATGCAGAAAAAGCATTTGACAAAACTCAACACCCTTCACGATAACATATTTTCAACACGCTAGCCGTGAACGCCGTAACAAGCCCCAGCATGATAAAACCCGGGTATGACAAGCGCATGGCTAACATCCCGTTCTGCAAGGAAAGGCTGAAAGCTTTTCCTCTAAGATCACAAGACGAGGGTGCCCGTTCCTATTCCACAGGGTCCTGGCAGTCCTAGCCAGAGAAATAAGACAAGAAAAAGAAATAAAAACCCTCCAAACCGGAAAGGAGGAAGTTAAATTTTCTCTGTTTGCAAAAACATGATCTAGAAAACCCTGCAGCTAACAAACAAATTGAGTCAGGTTGCAGGATATAGAATCAACACGCAAAGTCTATATACTTGGGCGCCTGGGTGGCTCAGTTGGTTAAGCGTCCAACTTCGGCTCAAGTCATGATCTCACAGTCGTGGGTTCAAGCCCCGCGTCAGGCTCTGTGCTGAACGCTTGCTCAGAGCCTGGAGCCTGCTTCAGATTTTGTGTCTCCCTCTCTCTCTGACCCTCCCCTGCTCGCGTGCTCTCTCTCTCTGTCTCTCAAAAATAAATAAAAAACATTTTAAAAAAAAAAGAAGAATGGTTAAAATGGTAAATTTTATGTGACGTGTATCTCACTATAGTAAAAAAAAAAAAAGAGAGAGAGCGAGAGAGGTGAGGGAAAAAGCACTCAAGCAGTTTGGCAAAGTGCAGACAGATGAGCGGGTATTACGTGATCCAGGGAAGGGCGCGGCACGCAGCCCCTGCGAGCAGGTGACCGTGGCGGCTGTGGCGTCCCGTTAGTGGTGGCGTCCAAGGCGTTGGCGTGGATCCAGAGTCTGACAAAAACATCAGGGTACGTGTCCCCTTTGTGCCAGATGCTGTGGTGACCAATGTCCACAGTCAATTTCAAAATTTAGAACTCTGCAAAGGAGATTTTATGGTCCCGTTTTACAGATGAAGACACTGAGGCCAGGGACGTCATGTGACTGGTCCAGAGCTGCGCAGAGGTAATACGAGCCAGGAGTGGAGTCCGTGTCCCAGTCTGTACTCAAAGGCAGTACGTCACAGGTGACTTTTACGAGGTCTCACCGCGCCACTTTCCAGGGCAGAAGCGAAGGCCTGGTCGTTCCGGTAGCCTTCCCAGATTCTCAGGACATCCTATCCGTGCAGCAGTGATTGAATAGAGTTCTGTCTGAAGACTTTAAAAACATAATGTCTTTTCCAGCTTTATTGAAGTAAAATGGACAAAATGACAGTCTCGTGTGTGTACGTTGTGATGGTCCCACACAGGCAGGCTAGTGAGCAACTCCACCACCGGACACGGCCGGCATCGCTCTGGCCGCGGTGACAGCACTCAAGGTCTTGGTCACTTCCAAGTCCACGGTGCAGCCCCCATACTGTACAGTAGATCCCCCAAAAGCATTCAACTTAAAACTGGAAGTCTGGGGGCACCTGGGGGGCTCAGTCGGTTAAGTGTCTGACTTCAGCTCAGGTTATGATCTCACAGTTGGTGAGTTCAAGCCCCGCATCGGGATCTGTGCTGACAGTTCAGAGCCTGGAGCTGCTTCAGATTCTGTGTCTCCCTCTCTCTGCCCCTCCCCCACTCATACTCTGTCTCTGTCTCTCTCAAAAAGAAACATTAAAAAAGTTTTTTCACCTGGAAGTCCATACACTCTGACTAGTGTATCCCGTCTCCCCCATCCTGGCCCTGAAAACCACTCTCCTACTGTCTGCTTCTGTAAGGTTGAAGTTTTTTACTTTATATTATGTAAAAAATGTTTATCCACTTTTGATTGAGAGAGAGAGAGTGTGGAGCCGGGGAGAATCCCAAGCAGAGCCAGACCTGGGTTCAAACTCACGAACCACGAGATCATGACCTGAGCACGAGTTTGATGCTTAACCGACTGAGCCCCCCAGGTGCCCTGTAAGTGTGACTTTTTTAGGTTCCACACATAAGGGAGACCATGCAGTGTCTGTGTCCGGCTCACAGCACTTAGCATGATGCCCTCTGGGTTCACCCACGTTTCACAAATGGCAGGATGTCCCTCTTTCTTGCGGCTGAATAGCAATCCATTTTTCATCTGTCACACCTCCCTCACCCGCCCTCGGACACGCAGCCGCTGTCCACGTCTTCTTCCCGAGAAGGACGCCGCGGTGAACAGGGAGAGCGACGTCTCCTCTGCTTGCGTTCCGTGTGGCCAGTGACCCTGTGGTGGCTGCTGGGTCACGCGGTGGTTCTAGTTTCCGGTTTTTGAGGACCCTCCATCCCGTTTTCCACAGTGACAACGTCAGTCTGCGTTCCCACCAACAGTGCACGAGGGGTCCCCTTGTATGAACTCCTGTGTATCAGACACACGGTTTGCAGAAGTTTTCTCCCATGTCTCAGGCCGACAGCTCACTGTGCTGCACACACCTGCTCGGGTGGTTGCAGTCCCTTTTTTTTTTTTTGCCCTTGTTTCTGTGATCCTGGTGTTTTATCCAAAAACCCGTCACAAATACCCATATCAAGGAGCATTCCCTATGTTTTCTTCTAGGAGCTTTATGGCTTGAGGTCTTACATTTAAGTTTTTAATGCATTTCACGTTGATTTTACGTCTGGTATAAGATGGTCAAATTTCATTGTTTTGCATGTGAATATTCACTGTTTTCGGCGTTCTCGTCCCTCCCAGCATTCGTGTGGACGTATGTTTTCAGTCCTCTGGGTGTGGGCCTCGGGACAGCGTGCCAGGGCTCACGGCACCTCTGCGTTTGACTTACTGAGGAGCCCGCATGCCCTCCTGAATGTCACTCCCCGGTGTTCAGGGCGAGCAAACGCTGCCTTTCTGACTCAGAGAGCCCACGTCGAGGGGAACCGACAGCCAGCTGCCCGCGTGGAAGGGGGCCCTCCGGTCCCGAACGGGCCGTCTCCGCCGATGCGTCCTGGGGCAGAGACGGCCCTTCCCGCTGAGCCCTGCTCAGGCCGCAGATGCCTGAGTCCATGTTTCCGAGTCACTTGTCAGGCAGCAGGAGGTAATCCGGGCGCAGGCTTCCGTGCACCCTTTCTAGTCCATCCAGAAGCCTCCTTGCACCGGGTACGTATTCGGAACAGATGACTGGCCATTCCCTGCAACGCAGCAGGCACGGATTATACACCGCACGGGGCCCTCTGGACGCAAAGCCTTGCCTCTGAGGCTGCGGACCACAAACCTGAGCCCTGTGCCGGCCGGTTTCCAGCGACGGAGAACCTAGACAACGTGCAATCACTGCGCTGGGCTGCGGTTCCTTCGCCTGTAGGATGGAGACCGAAGTGCCTACCAAGCCAGGGCCCTTCGGGATACAGGAGAGTGTAAACTAGCGGAATACGACCAGAGGAGCCCGCTGCCATCAACACGTCTGGGAGCGTGCTTGAGGAGACAGGGACAGACCTTGCTGGGCTGAGGCAATGGCACAGTCTCTCCCGCTCGTGCACATGCATGCTCTCTCTCTCTCTCTCTCCCTCTCTCTCTCCTTTCCCAGCCTTCCCATCCTGGGCTCAGCTTCTCTCCATTCTTGAGCAAGAGCCCAAGAAGAGTGCCCTGCGACCGCACACGGTGCATATCTTACCAGTCCAACGGCCTCTTTCCCCAACTTGCAGCAAAACGTCCAGGGTTAATACTGATTGGTCAGCTCAAGTTGCCTGTAAACGACTTCCCTCTGGTTGGCCAAACCCGAGTTACATGAGGGACAGGAGTGAGCTTGACCTGAGCCCCGTGGCTGGCCAGGGGGCGAGCGCTCGTGTCCCAGGGCAGACTCGGGTGATGTTAGCAGAGGAAAGCGGGGGGCGGGGGGCCAGGCAGGCACACACAGCACCCGCCCCAGCACGTGTGTCCCGGGGCTCTTGCGAGACCCAAAGAGGCGCCCAAGCAGAGGCGAGCAGTGAGGTGAACATCGATGTCTGTCCGGTGGTGCTTCTTTTCTGCCGGAGGCTATTGATTCGTACTTTCCAGAAGGAAAGGCTGAGTATGTTCCAGCAAAGAGGAGAAAATGTTCTCTTGGGCTCCCAGGCCCCCTTGATCCATTGAGCTTCACTTGACTCAGGACGCGGTGTAATTAAGCCGGGCAGGTGGTGAGCATCACACTGGCCCTGCCGGGTTTTCACAGCCTTCTGAACAACAGGTCTCCACCGCAAACATCCCCTTGGCCGCTCAGGCCAGGGAAACAGGGTCATAACCCATAAAATCAATAAAAATGTGCCCAAAATTGTACTATAAAAAAAAAATCCCTGGAGAACAAAAGAGATCACTATGAACAAAATGCATGTAGAAACTTGCACATGTTTTCAAGATTTTTGTCCATTCAGCATTTTTTCCTATTTCCTTCTTTTTTTCCAACTAGGACAGAATTTATGGACAGTGTATGTATCACTGGGGGATCTTAAAGTACTTTGGAGAGCGGTCCGTGGCCTTTAGGAATGAATGTGAACTTCCGTCCTGTGAGAACAAAGCCCTGTTTGGAGAGTGATGCCCAGAAACTGGAAGCGTCTCACCGAACAGCGAGCTCCACGCTTTGCTCACAGGCTCGGGTCAATAAAAGGCCTTTTGGCATCCCCCCCCCACCCCCGCCCATGTGTATTTACGGACAAATCGTCCCTGGGTATTAGGTTCGAATACTGTGTGTTCTATGGAACGTGTAGGATAGAAGTGATGACCAGCGAGAGAGGAAGTGACGATGGAGACCCCTAGCCTTTCTTCCCGCACATTGAAGGTCAGCAGGCTGGAGACCTGGCGGGGACCCGCGGAGCCCAGAGACAGACTGCGGGCAGAACTCCCTCTGACTCAGGGCTGGGCAGTCTCTGTTCTAGACTGGATGAGGCCCCCCCACTGTGGGTAATGTCCACTCATTTAAATGTTAATCACATCCCAAAAATGTCTACACCGAGGGGCGCCTGGGTGGCTCAGTTGGTTAAGCGGCCGACTTACGCTCAGGTCATAATCTCACGGTCCCTGAGTTCGAGCCCTGCCCTGGGCTCTGTGCTGACAGCACAGAGCCTGGAGCCTGCTTCGAATTCTCTCTGCCCTTCCCCAACTCATGATCTCTCTCTCTCTCTCTCTCTCTCTGTCTCTCAAAAACAAATAAACATTTAAAAAACACATCTACTCTGAAACATTCAGGATAATGTTCAACCAAATATCTTGGTGCTGCGGCCCAGCCAAACTGACAGGAAATTAACCATCACGATTCCACATGAGAAATTTTCAGTTCCGACCGATGATTACACATCATATGAAGGCCACTGATTGGTGTTTTATGTGCAGAGGAGGTACTAAGGAATTAGAAGGCCTCGGATTGGATAAACATGAGGCTCTTTGGCTCAAAATACAAGGGACGTGGATGAGAACAAAACGAGGTGCGCTCCCTCCAGAGCCTAAGGTGGCACTTGCGTCAACTGTTTTAATCCATTTGTCCTCCGACCCACGGTTGTCAGAAGGGGGAACTCCACTCAGAGACGCTCAGGGCAGTGGTACTTAAGAGACAAAAAAAAAAAAAAGAAAGAAAGAAAAGAAAGGCCATCTGTACGGGGAGTGATCTGATAAATTATGGTATATCTTTTCACAGAATATTCTGTAGTTCAAATAAAAGCAAAAAACACGGATGTAAAAACTTATTCATGGTAATTGTCAAGTGACTGTATCTACACACACACACACACACACACACACACACCGTTTACACAGGATATGATGATCTCCTGTGTTAAAATAGTAAGAGGGACGCCTGGGTGGCTCAGTTGGTTGAGCATCCGACTTCGGCTCAAGTCATGATCTCAGGGTTCATGGGTTTGAGCCCCTGGAGCTGCTTTGGATCCTGTGTCTCCCTCTCTCTCTCTTCTCCCCCACTGGCACTCTGTCTCTCTCTCTCTCTCTCTCAAAAATAAACAGTAAAATCATAGATATACAGGATTTTATGTCATGGAAATTTCCGGAAACAGCCTCAAGAAACTGCTATCAGCGTAGTTCACAAAAAGAGGCCTTCATTTTTCACCTTTGACCTGCTTCAAATATTTGTCGTAACACGCATGTAAATGGCTTTTCTGTCTCTTTTAATGGCAGACATGTCAGTTCCTACTGTAATAGAGACTGAAAGGAGGTTTGAGTCGCGGGAGGCATGTGCGGGGCCGGCTGGGCCGGCAGCGGTTTCTCCCTGGAGCAGAGCCCTGCCCGTGGCGACAGGGAGGAGAGGGAGGCCCCAGGGCCAGCGGCGTTCACCTCAAATAGGCCTGCTGAGGACGGCCAAGGGCATGCCCTTCAGAGCAAAGCGGGATGCGGAGTGCTGGCTGACAGGCTCCCCAGTGCCAGGGAGGCCCACGTCCCTTCAGGGCGCAGCCCGTGCCTGGACCACCGACCTCGCGCGATAGAAATACCTCTCTCCCAAGTGCTCCCCTCACCCCCCAGCAGCAGCTGGCACTGTTCCTTCCCTGCCTCACAGAGGAGGGACCCGGGGCAAAAGTCAATGAATGAACGAATGAATGGATGGACGACTGAATGAAGCCACCCAAGGGTAGGGACCTTCGTCAAACACCTCTGCGGGAGGAAAGCACGCGTGTTCCGGAGTAGCTAGAAGGCGAGCGGACTCGGGGGCCGCCGGAGTAAAGGTCTGTGCACGTGACCAACAGGGTTCTCGGGAACCCACCCGTGGACCCAAGCTCCGAACCCCTCTTCTGTGGGGATTTCCAGATCATGGAGTCCAGGATTCTAGAAGTTATGACATCCCTGACACCTTGAAGTTTGTAAACTTAAAACTACCCCCTCCCCTACTCCGGCCAAAATTTAAATGCCTCCAAATTCACCCTGAAGTCCCCAACCCACAGGTAAAAAGTGCGGGAGGAATAAAGTCCTGTTCCGTCTGAAGGAGGCTCGTGATCCGGCACCGAGGACCGCCCCCGCCGTGTGGGCAGGGCGACCGCCTGACTCGCCGCTGAAATGCGGGTGCTCTGTGCGTGTAAAGGGGGCGTCCTATCCGTGCCGAGACCACACGGGACCTGGGAGTGTCCCGGGCCAGCCGGGGCATGTTCCTTTAGAACGAATTGGTACCAGGCCATGTGGCTGCTTTTCCAGGAGCCCAGGCAGAGGGCGGTCACCTGCCCGGCCGCCCCTCCACCGCGGCAGCGCTTTGCCTAATTCTTGTCCCTGCACTTTGGAACCTGTCATTCCCTCCACACACACACACACAGCGCGGCTTTGTGCCTGGCCCTACGGGCACACGACACAGCTCCTGACTGGGGGTCAACATCCAAGAACAAGGCCTTTGCTCTCTCCTGTTGGCCTCTCGCCCTCCCTTCAGCGCGAGCCGTGGGCCCTCCGTGGGGGCTCATGCCGCTGTTTACCAGATCGAAGCTCAGGGAGCCGAGGGGCCGGCCACAGTCAAGGCCACTGGTCTGTCGGGGGCCCCACCCCTATGCCAAACTGACCGCCGTATGGAAGCTGGCGCGGGCGTGGGTTGAAATTTAACCTTCAGGATCAGGGGGTTGGGTCTGTTTCTACAAAAAGAGGTGGGTAATCCCGTCCCACTGTCTTCCCGACCAACGTGAGAGCAGATAGCGGGAAAATCACCCTGTTTGTCCTGAGGTCTGCGGAGGCCTGCGGGGGCAGTTACAAGATGCTAAGGGCCCCGGTGTTGGGCAGGAGCCTTCGGAAGTTGTCCGATTTCTCCACCTCGGCCACGCAGATGTGGGGGACCGTCCGCAGTCACCAGCTAAGGCCTCAGCGAGGATGCTCGCGGGGTCCCTGTGCGCAGAGGACTCAGACCGATTCTCGTAAGTAGGCCCTTGGGCTTCCCCAGGTGCCGTTTGGTGTTTGATTAACTCTGTACCCTCTTCCACAGCGGGAGGCGCCAGAGCCAGACTGCTGGGGTTCAGCTGCTGCTCGGTCTCCTTTCCTGCGGCTAAACTGGGACGATTCCTTTAACCTCCGGTCTGCGGGCGTCAGGAGGGTGGGATCCTCAGGAGAAGACCCGTAGCACGCGCCCCCTGGGGTGGGCTGTCACGAGGACCCTCCAGCCCCCTGGAAATTAGCCCCGCCAACCAGTCGTTAGAGCTCCAGAGCGCCTCCGGCGGAGAACATTCTCACAAACGTGCAAAAGGCCGATCGTCCAACCAGCTCTGCCCAAAGACTGCCCCAGGTCGGCCGCACCCTGCGGCAGTGTCCTCAACGCTCTGTGACCTCGGCCTCATGCCCCCTGCTTTGTGGGTCGCAGATTTCTCCTCTGTCCAAAGAAAGGCTGCCTGATGAGGTCACTTCTGATTTTCATTCCTGACATAGCCACACCTTCCAGGTTTGGCCAGGGGGACAAGTCTGGGCATCAGGACCACCGGGTCCTGAGTGTGGGCACTCGGGACAAGGGACTCTTGTCAGAGGGGGGAGCGGGGCCGGCTGCGTTCACCCCCCTGAGCCCCAGGCTCCTCATCTGTAAAATGGGAGAATCGAGTGTCTCACAGGGTCACGCAGAGATGGCACCATGTATAGGAAGCCTGGAGCACAGCGGGCTCCCGGGGAACATTCCAGACTCATGCTCAGGGCGGGTGCCTGGAAGGGCAGCAACGTCAGCACCCGGGAGCCAGAAGCAGGGCCCTGGCCTAGACCCGCCCGTAAACTTCAAACCACGCAGAAAGGCGCTGGGCCGCCTCTGACCCCAACTCCCAGAGGCCACCGCGCGGTCTCCGTCGGGGCTCAGCCTCTGACGCTTCCCTCCGTGCGCAGGAAATGTGCCGACGCGTTCGGGAGACTTCTCAGAAAAACAAGCCCTGACCCCACTGGGCATGTCGATCGGCAACTGGGTTTTCTCTACTCACCTGGAGACATCTTCACAACTGTGCGTTCTTTCACACTCGGTGTGACCGTGAGACGCCGCCACTTCCGGGCTGGGAGCCTCCGGGCAGGTTCCGGCCCCGCCACTTCCGGGCTGGGAGCCTCCGGGCAGGTTCCGGTGCCGCCACTTCCGGGCTGGGGGCCCCGGGCAGGTTCCGGCGCCGCCACTTCCGGGCTGGGAGCCCTGGGGCAGCCTCTTCAGCCCCCGGTCATCCCGACGCTTCTCACACAGCGCTGTGGGAGGCAGAAGTGAGGCTGGGAATGGAAAGGCCTAGAACAGCGCCTGGAGCCTTGCAAACGCGTCCCAGGCACTGACTGTTGTTACTGTCACCGGGGGCCGTCACGGGGACGCCCCTATATTTAACCATTTCCTTTTTGGGGAACCCGACGTGGTTTCCGATCTTTAACTATTGCCAGCCACACCCTCACCCCCGTGCTGGGACAGAGGGACGTTTTGTGTCAAGGGCCGTGGTCTTCAAACTGCTTTGAGGGGAACCCCAGGGCTCCGCGTGAACGCCGCGTGGGACAGCCCCCTCTGCCAAAGGAAGGCGGGAGCTCCCTGAGGGGTTTGTGCCTCCGGGTCACCGTGCTGTGCATTGCTGTTGGCAGGACATTTCCTTTGCGGGAAAAGAGAGTTTGTTACTGAAAACACCGCCCTCCCCCCTTATCTGGGGCTGGGGGCCATTCCAGGAGCCCCTCGGATTCTCGAAAGAAGGTATGGAGCTTTACATAGACTGGAAATACACAGAGCGACAGCAAGTTTGATTTCTAAATTTGGCACAGAGATGAACAGAACTTAGAGTAAAATGGAACAACTGAAACATCGTAGTCAGAGTTACGTAAACGTGGCCGCGCCGCACCGCACTCACCTCCCTGCACACGTGAGGGATAAAGCAGCAGACAGTGAGGAGAAGCGGGTGAGTGACCGAGCGTTAGGCCGTCAGTGACCCGACAGCGCTCAGAAGGATGACCGAGCTTGACCGCCAGTCGCTGAAACTGCAGAGTAACCACGGATAAGGGGACCTCAGTGTGACTCCAAGTCACTGGTGGTTCGGCCTAGAGGGAGACTAACAGGTTATAAAATGTCCCGGAATCATCTCAATGGTGTGTTCTCTGGCCACGCTCCGGGACCCACGGGAGCTACCTTGCACTGATGCGGTGCGTCTCTTCCCCTGCCTAGTTTGGTGACATCGTGCCGGCGGGAGCATCACACCCTGGCCGTGGCCGGGGGCCAGCTGGGTGCTAATGCCTACCGCCAGCCACCCAAGTGAGAGGGCACCTCTGGCTCGTGCGTCCGCAGGCCTCCTGGAGTGGCTCGGCCGGGCTGCAGGGCGGGACCAGACCTGTTCTGCGCGTCCTTCCCTGCATTTGGGCAGGGGCTTGGCCCACGGCAGGAGCGCGGTAAGTCTCTGTGGAGTCAGCAAACAGGAGATGCTGTATTACTTGGATTACTTCCCGTCTGACACCTGCGTTAGCGAAGACAAGACTTACCTGCTGCGTAGCCCTCGCCACGGAGGGACAGGACTCGGCCCCGCCAGGGACCGGCCCTGCAAGCCCATTCGAGATCCAGGCAGCCTCGCCTCTGCACGTGGCCACGAGCAGCACCCTTGCCCGGGGGGCGGACGCCGGGTCCGCGTGGCCGGCAGCCCCTTTGTGCGGCTCGGTAACCTGAACGCACCCGCTCTCTTCCACGCCACGCGCTGCCACGTCAGGGGCCGAGTTCAGCCTCCGTGCGGCATGAGGGCCACCGCTGTGACATTGAGCCGCTCCCAAGTTCCACCCACATGTCGGGCTGTGACAGCACCGCGGGCGATCCCCGCCTCCACACAGGGAGGACGGAGGCGAGGGTGGATCGCGAGGCGGCCTGTGTGTTAGGTGTGGCTTCCCCTCAGACACAGTCACGACGTGTGCCCGCTCAGTGGGGCTTCGGGGCGAGAACAGACCGCGGGCGACCAGGGCTGTGGAAGGGAATCGGGAGAAAGGACACACGGACGAAAGTCCAGGCAATTACCCTGGCTCCTGAGCCTGTTGTCATCCCCCATCATGACAAGGAGAAGGCCAGCTGAGCTCAGGAAGCGCCCGCAGAGCACGGTCATCGTGTT
>PISW01014250.1:0-21986 GCA_004023785.1 Mungos mungo
TTATTCGGCAGGAGATTCAAAGATTCTACCTGGAGGGTCAGAACTGTCAGAAGTCCTTATGTTGAGGTACTATCGTTTTTCCATTAACTTTTTATCAGAAGATATGACAGTTCTTTCAGAACCACCAGATGATTCACTGGGTTCCAAATCTTTCCCATGTCCTAATATGCAACGGCCACCCTCTTTCCCGAGATTGATGAGGATCCATCACTATAGCTCACAGTCACCTTTTTGTTCATGTTGGTTATATGACTATAGAGTGGCCAGGTGGCAGCATCCACTCTCAGTCCAACAGAGGTATCATTATGTTTTCTTGTGGAAGAATTTCTTCCTTGGGGACTAAAATCAGTAACTAGGAGAGGCCAAGATCACAGGGATTAGAAGTGACATTTTTTAAAGCAGTAAGAATGTGGAATAGTCAGTGATGTAACTCCTATTCTTACAGTTGCTTCCCAGACCCATGTATTTATTACTGCTGTGGCAAAAACAGCACTATTATATCGGTGGTTGGCTAAGATTATCATACATCACCAAATCTTATAAGGCTATTTTTCAATTGGTACCATTACTAAGTAGTAAATATGGTCTTCCATTCTTTTGTAAGGCTCACTGTCTCTGAATGATGGAGCACATGGTAAGATTATTGAATCATGTGATAACTATCCCTTTGCTCTACTTCTTTTGCTATACAGTGAGATTCTTGGTCAGAAGCAATAATGTGTGGGATATATTAGAGTGAAGAAGGCATTTAGTAAGTTTATGGATATTGTTTCCAGAATCGTTGTGGGCAGGAATGACAAATCTGTATGCTGAATAAGTGTATGTTACAGTGCGGGCAAATTACTACTCATTCTGTTATCAAAGAGGTATATCATTAGCAACATTTTGCCAGGTGGTAGGCATTTTTTTCTAGTATGGTGCCATATTAGAGGTTCACCATTATTTTTGTTCTCTGCTAATAGAGCACTGAGGCTAGAAAATGCAACATTTATCCCAAATGTCTATGTGGCCAGCTAGAAATCAAGAATTCTATTACTAAGAAAGCTGTCAGGAAGCACTTGTAGGCACAACACTTCATCCAATGATGCAGATGTAAATCTAGTCTCCGTTTAAATTTAAATTGTTTTAACAATAGAAGTGAAATTTATAAAGCATTATAAATTAGATGCTTATATGGGGCAGCTGGGTGGCTCAATCATTTAAGTCTCCAACTCTTGATCTTGGTTCAGGTCACGATCTCACAGTTCATGGATTCAAGCCCTCTGTGGGGCTCTTTACTGGTAACACAAAGTCTGCTTGGGATTCTGTCTGCCCCCCTTCTGCTAGCTCTCTCTATCAAAATAAATAAGCTGAAAAAAAATTAAATGCTTATATAACTTTATTGAGCAATGGTGTTAGATCATTTTACACACAATCTCACTGGATTTTCAAAATAGTTCA
Organism: Mungos mungo; assembly: GCA_004023785.1. NCBI lineage: Eukaryota > Metazoa > Chordata > Mammalia > Carnivora > Herpestidae > Mungos > Mungos mungo. The sequence goes on from PISW01014250.1 coordinate 1,441, forward strand.
TAAGATTAGTTTTAATATAGGCATCTAAATCTTTGTTTTAATATAGTAATTTAATATAGGCATTTAAAAAGTTAAGGGATTTTAAATACTTTGCCTATGATCAGAGGGTCACAACTAGAAGACAAGCTTAGAGGTTTTCAAACTCTATGGCTGTTTTTTTTAATGTTTGTTTATTTTTGAGACAGAATGTGAGTGGGAGAAAGACAGAGAGGGAGATGGAGAATCCCAAGCAGTCTCTGTGCTATCAGCACAGAGCCCAATGCAGAGCTCAAACTCATGAGTTGTGAGTTTATGACCTGAGCTGGAATCAAGAGTGGGACACTTAACCAACTGGTCACCCAGGTGCCCCACTACTACCAATTCTTAAGCAGAGATCCTGTTTAACTTATTATGTGATTGTTTCCAGTGGCTGAAATTTGTTTACAGTATTTATAATGTACCAGGCACTAGGTTAGCATATTATATAGTCTCTCATTTCATCCTCTTATTGACCCCAAGAAATACACATGCTATGTCCATTTTAAAAATTTTTAACATTTATTTGTTTTTAAGAGAGCAAGAGAGACAGCACATGAGCAAACAGGAGAGGGGCAGAGAGAGCGGGAGACACAAAATCTGAAGCAGGCTCTAGGCTCCAAGCTGTCAACACAGAGCCCAATGTGGGGCTTAAACTCATGAACTGACATTATAACCTGAGACAAAGTTGGAAACTCAACCGACTAAGCTACCCAGGTGTCCTGCTATCTCCATTTCATATTTGATAACATTAAGGCTTAAAGAGTTGGAACAATTTACCCAAAATCATAGAACTAATAAGCAGGATTTAGTGTAAGGCCATAAGTCATCAAGGCACAGACTGCTAAATACACACAATGCTGTCTTTGGAAGTAACGTTGGATGAGAATCAGGTTAACAGCTTAGATGCTAGCATTTTATATTAAGAGTTAGGAAGTATAAATCAAGAATACTACTTTAAAGAAATACCCATTTCTACATGAGAATTTTATGTACACTATAAAAAATAGTGTAAATAAAAACAAATTTATATCCTGTAAAAATATTGAAGTGTGAATGTCAGGAAAGTTCTTTTAAATCTAATTTATTGGGGCACTTGGATGGCTCAGTTGGTTGAGTGTCTTACTCTTGATTACAACTCAGGTCATGATCCCAGGGTTGTGGGATTAAGCTACACATTGCGCTTGGTGATGAACATGGAGCCTGCTTAAGATTTTCTCTCTCTCTGTCTCTCTCTCTCTTCTTCTCTCTCCCTCTGGCCCACTTACCCACTTGTACTCTCTCAGTAAAATAAAATAATAAGTATATATATATATATATTATTTTTAAAATAACCCCAATTTATTACAGAAAACAAGCACTACACACATGTGTTGTCACTTCAGGGCACCTGGGTGGCTTCAGTCGGTTAAGTGTCCAACTTTGGCTCAGGTCATGATTTCGTGGTTCAATGGTTTGAGCCCTGCATCGAGTTCTGTGCTGACAGCTCAGAGCCTGTAGCCTGATTCAAATTCTGTGTCTCCCTCTCTCCCTGCCCCTACCCCACTTGCACTCTGTCTCTAGATGTCTCAAAAATAAATAAACATTAATTTTTGTTTTTAAAGATGGAGTTTCTCAACTTTATGTAAATATATCTTTACAAAAATCTTCTTTTTAATAGTCGTTTTATGATCTAGTTTTATGTTCCATAAATGAGAATTGACATTTAAATCAGACATTTGTATTGGAAATTACAATTTTTAAGAATAATTGAACATTTCTATGAAATGAAGTTTAAATTTTCTGACATCTTTTAGGAGTTTTTAAGTGAAGAAAATCTTCAAGTATCTTACTGTGCTCTAAATGTAGAAAAGGTTCATGTACAATACAGATCAGAGCAAATATTTTATCCAAAAGAAAAAAAAAAAGCAGCACTCTGAGAATAGTAAAATGCTTAGTTTCCATGGAATGTGTTTGACAGTAAGATTTTTAAAAGATCTAAGAGGCTGACCTTTCTCCCCCCCAAACTAAGTAGACTTTTTAAAAATGAGCACATCTGGTTTATGTTCCTAAACCTCTGGACTTTAAAAGCTTTGTTCCAAATTCACACAAAATACCATTCAGGATTGCTTGACATAGTGACCCTTCCCTGTAGGTGGTTAGGTGAATAAAATGATTAAATACAATCAGGAATTCCATATGTACATAAATAGTAAAGTTAACATTTGCATCCTGAAGTGATTGGTAAACAGTTGTAGCTCATGGGCATATCTTTAGCACTTTTACTTTTTGGAAGTTCTAATTATAAAATTGTGTTTTTCAAGAAGCAAATTTGTCTTTTTTTTTTGTAAATAATTACACTGGAACTACTATCTGGTAATTTAGAACAAAGCCCATAGTGTTAAAAGCAGGTTTTTTATTTTATTTCAAAGCTCCAATGCTGTCACTAGGAAAAAAAAAAATAAAAAAAATAAAAAAAAAAAACCACTGAAAAGGGTAGTCAGGTTGGATCTATAAATCCAGATGGCCGTTCAACATTTAACAAACTCTTTGGTACTCAATTGAGTTAAACATTAAATGGTGCATTGGCAAGGACGATTTCATTTCTAGGAGGCCCACTAATAAAATGCTCAGAGTTATTTGTGTAGATTGTAATTCCTTGTGACTTTGCCTTCCATTTGCCTTGAGGACATACCAGTTTAAAAGTGTTCAGCACAGTACACCATGCATAACAGGTAATGTGCCTAATTAAGTCCTATAAGGATGTTCTAAGTAAAATGCTGAAGAGCTCCCATAACCCCTGCTTCACCCTCCCCGTGCACCAGAGCTTCTGAGGTTGAGAAACCCCAGCCATTAACTCAAGTGTTTACACTTGAAGCTCACATTCTACTTTGCCAGAATGGCTCATTTCACATTTTACAAATCTGTTTTCTCATTTGTAGGCAGAAAGAATCTGTCGATTTTTTATATTATAATTCTCGACTTGTTCTGATAGTGAATGATCTAACATAGAACTGCAATTCACATTGCAAAAATCACACTGTGACTGGGACGGCTGTATTCAGAGACCTAATATGATTTACATCCATATTTTGAGTGCATTCATTTGGTATATTTCAATGAATTATTAATTGTGACCAACAATAAAATATTATTTTGCTCAGGTGCACAGCAATAGGAAAGACGCCCAAGAGAAATTTATCTGACAGCTCAAAACAGAATGGCCAAAATCCTCTCATAGGTTACTCATCCAACACAGCATGCATCAGATGCACTCGGTGAAGGTTCTTCTCAACTTGTCAATGTTTTATCAAGAGAATAAAAGCTAAACTTTAGGATTCAGATAAGAAACCTCAATTTGATGATTAAAAATTAAATATGGTAGGTGAATAATAAGTTTCTGGAAAGCCCAATTATACTCAAAATTGGTAACAATGATTTTTATTCAACTAACATCAATATAGCTAGAATATTATATATTATTTAATTTACTTCTATGGCCACCAAATACTAGGTACCTTTTATAGCACTACCTTCTAATCATCCTTTCCATTCTACTCAGCAAATTCCTAAGAGAAGCATCATATGAATCACTGACTCGTTTTCTTTTACTGTATGTACACATTGGACTGATTGGCAACTTCGTTGTACTTCTTCATTCTACATACATCTTTTAAGTTGGTTCCTTAATTTATCCTCCAGTATACTTCTTCATATGGGCTCATGGCAGTATTTTTTCCTCAACTATACAAATAGTTCAATAATAAATCCTCTTCTGCAACCTGGCAGCTGTCTTAAAGCTATCACAGAGGTGTCCACTAGGGTAACTGCTAGTTACTGATACACCATTTCAGTTGTGTTGTGTCTGATGACTAGTCACGAGTTTCCCAGTCCCAGAAAGAAGCTAATTCTGAACACCTAGACACGATGAGTCCCATGAATAGCTAATAAGAGTTGGCTAAATGTACACACCTAATGTTAGACTCAAATAATTGGAGGCAGACTTTGTGGCTCAGAACTGAATTTGATTGTTTTACTATGTGAGGACCTTGGGGAAAGTTACTTAATTCCTATGCCTCAATTTCTTATCTGAACTAATAATATTTCCTATGTAGCTCTCCATTCAGAAGATTGAAAAAAATATTGTGGAAAGTTTACAAAGCCAGTCACATAGATACAGTGCTAACAAAGAGTGGTTAATATAATTAAACCTTGCAGTTCTAAAATCAACCTTCTGTGTCAAAACTGTTCTTAACTGTCACTGGTTCAGCTATATCTGCCCTTATTTCTTCTTCAAATTTCCATAAACTGCTCATGACCTTCAAGCCTGTGCTTCAAAACAGGTATTTGGGATTTTTTACTTATCTCCAACTGTAGTTTTTAATTTTACTCTTCCCCTTCATTCCAATAATCTTTAATAAAAGTTTTAGAACATACATCGGAGCCTCCCAATTGACATGTTTTTTTCTTCAATCTTAAGTGGTTTTTTTTTTTAATTATTTGCTATTTTAAAAGAAATTGAGTTTTCTTTTTTTTTTTTTTTTAGATTTTATTTATTTATTTTGAGAGAGGGAGGCGGAGGAGAGAATCTAAGGAGGTTCCACTCTGTCAGTTGGGCTCAAACTTATATACCATGAGATCATGACCTGAGCTGAAATCAAGAGTTGGTTGCCTAACCTACTGAGCCCCAGGTGCCCCAAAAGAAAATGAGGTTTCATATAAAATCCGGGTTTTACCTTCTCTTAAAACATCCAAAGTAAGGTAGTTTGGGCTCATGTTAATTCATGGCCAAACAGATTGGGCCTGGATAATGGCTTCTCTCTTTTAGCAGTTTCTCCTTCATAAATCAATCTGTTTCCCACTTATCGGTTAACTGTGTGCTCCTTAGAGGCTTTTAACCTGTGTTCTCTGCCTTAGAGTCTTGTCCTAAGGTTTAATAATGAGTCTAACATGCTTGTGTATTATGTTTTACTTTTATGTTTTCTTCATTATCTTGAAAAGGTATTTTAGTATCACTAAATTTAGTCCTATTTAGACATGAAACTTTTACATCTAACCTGTCTTAACTTTCTATTTCGTGTTTTATTTTAGAATCTGTTTCTAATAACATATGTGTTTATATATCTATACACACACATATAAATATATACACATATATATTTAAAATTCTATTAAAATCAACAGACATTAAGTGCCAGCTATGAAATATTTGACTATTAGGAGTTTATAAAAGGTTATGTAATGTAAAGAAAGACTAATACAACAAAAGACTTAGTCTTAATGGAGAGAGAGGCAAATAAAATTCTAATACATAGCTAAGTATGATGTGGCGTAATAGTGTTGCAAACAAAAACAATAGAAGCAGAGAAGAAAATCCTCATGAGTAGCATGAGAGAAGGTATTTGGAGACAGTGACATTTGAGCTAGTCCTTGTAAAGTGGCATTGATTTGAAGAAGAGGAAATATGTGTGCAGGGCAAGAGGAATGATAGGATAAATGAATGGAAAGGCACCCGTAGGACGTGATTGCCATTTTGGAAATCAAGATATGATGAGGAAGCAGGTGGAGGATAATTAGGTTAAGAATATTGCAACCAAAATGGCCATTTGCTTGGCTCCTGAGCCAAAGAGTTAGGACTTTATTTTGAAGGTAATGAGTAACCACTTAAAGATAGTTTTTAAACAAATTAGTCATATCATGTGAGTTTCATTCTGGTTTATCATAATCAGATCCAATAAGTTTCCACAAGGAAAAAGTATCAAGGAACACAATGACGGTAACTGAATATTGTCCAATACAAATCTTCACTGATTTAGGGATAAACCTAGACCACCATTATTGACAAGACGGGCATCCCTCCCTCCCTAGCTATGAGGAACTGAAAAAGGTCAGAAACTTTGGAATGTCAGGGGCAGGCATAATATGAAAGGTTGGTTTTCAGTTTTGTTCTGTCATTTGCAAGATCCATAATGAGAGTCCATTTTAATGTTAATTCTAGACAAAAGCGCCCCATGGTCCAGTTCCAGATTAAATGCCAGTCATCCTCTGCCACACAAGAGCAGATGTGGCTCTTCAGCAAACCTTGTCCAAAACTGATCATTTGTCTTCTGTTTTTACTTTTAATTATCTGACTTCCAATTCATCTTGTTTACAAAAACTTTTAAAACGCTGTGATAATATATTAATGTGCATTTTTTATTTTGTTAAAACCATCTCCTTTTTCAAGATCACAGAATATATTATTATTCACACATTTTTAGCTCTCTGGGATTAAAATTTGCAGGATCAACATTACTAATGAATATTCCACTAAAAATAAACAGACTTCCCTTTTTTCAAGGTTACTGTAAGAGGTGTTTTTCTACTTGCTGTGAACAAATAATACTAGCACAACTGGGTTTTATTCCTTTTTTATATAAGTGAAAAAGACTAAAGAGAAAAAGTAGGAAGTGAGACATTCTGAAAGTAGTTTATATATATGGCTCTAGAGGTCTTTATTATCCTTGACTTACGTCTATTTTTTTCTAATATCAGAATGTAAAACAGTTTTTGTTTTTCATATTATTTAAAAATAATCACGTACACTTGATTATCTTTGTTTAATGTCATCCTTGTAATCCATGCATTAGTTCTGCATTATATGTAGGGTTGTTTTATAATAAATCTTTATGATTGGGATCTTGAAGAGATTCGCCTTATATCAATATTTTAGAGAAAAGGGGATGATGATTCCTTTATAATTCAAAACATTAAGATAATTTGATCTTTGCATTCTGATCCCCACAATTGACAGTTAACATAAACTTGTCCACAGCGCAGTTAGCATAGTTAAAGCTATTGTAATTGTATAAAGAGTGCATTAGAATAAATTAATTAGAAATCAGGACATATCAGTAATCAGTAAACCCAATAACTATTCAGCTCTTCAGGACCCATAAAAGGCACACTTGTTGTTCTATGTTATATAAATACTCCCTAAAATGAAAAAAAATAAGTACTCCAAAAATGTATATGTGGCTCAGGATACAATGAAATTCTTTCCTTATGGAAAGTAGTCATCATTCTTTATCAAAACATGTGGACACTTTTAGGTCATCTAGGTTACCTTGTCTATTGCCTTCTTCCTTTGTCCCACACATAAGATTTTGTTCAGTTATTTGCTTTTAGCTGACATGCATGATCTTTGACTTGCAATCTGTAGCAAGACACAGTCATTGTTTACCATATATCACCTTGATATCACAGTGTTTTAAAGATCACACACATTTAGATCCAGATCTTCACTAGAATATTAGCCTCAGAAATGAGAGCCATGATCTCTCTGGTTCACTACTGTATCTTCAGCATTTTATTTGGCTTCCTTTGATACTGCTCCAGCAAAAGAAGTGGCCATGTTTCCTCATTTCTTCCATGTGTGTATACAAACCAGATTCCTCATTCACCTTCCAGTGATAACTGAGACCTTTCATGACACCACACTAGAGGAGGGATTTGGATACCTTGTTATAGCATATAGAGTATAGAATTCTCAGCTCATCACTCAGCCCTTGCTGGCATGGGTGAGGGTAGGGTAATATTTTTTTCTGCAGTGTGCATGGAATAGAGTGGTATAAAAGTATTCCCAAGATTTCCCATTTCCTTGTCATTTGGTAAGAAAGAACATACTTTCCTTGTTGCTATTTTTTTTGTTGTTTGTTTGTTTGATCTTCATTCTGGTCTGGCTAGGTTGCTAATCTTTTTTGTTCTAAGTCTGGAATATATGAAGTGAGAAGAAAACAGAACAAACTCACCACTGTATTGTTGCTTGGGTCCCAAAGTCCCTATCTGTCTTCTACCTTCTTACAGAATTCTCTTATGTTTGTTTTATATACAATGCTCAGAGCTTCCAGTTGTACTTAGGAGGAGGAATAGAAAAAAAGTATATCTACTCCATTTTTCAAACACTTGGGAACTAAAGAATATACTTCTAAGCAATCCACAGGACAAAGTGGAAATTTTGAAAATAAAAAATACATTAAGACAGAAATCACGGAGAATTGCAGGTTGAATACAGAATGGAAGATGATGTAATAATTTATCTTTTGAAGAATGTATCCATTATCTCCTGGATAGCCACAATAGATTAGCTATTGATGATTATTTTTGGTCTGTTTTAGTAAGCCTTTTGTTGAAGAGAAACATACTCTTGGAAGTGTTTCAGGCTCCATGTTAAATATAACTCTTGGAAGTATATATATACATACATATATATCTGTATATGTATATATATAGATATGTGTGTGTGCATACACATACATATATATACACACACATACACGTGCCTGTGTATATGTATATATATACATACATACATATACACATACTTTCAAGTGTTATATATACATACCTATATACATATATGTGTGTGTACGTATGGGTGTATGAATCAGTCACTTGGTAATATCAAAGACCCAGAATTCAATTAATTGAAAGATTAATATACAAGTATTACTGAATATATTTTTGTTTTATATATTTTTATATATTTCATGTTTTATTTTTTGCTTCAAAGTTAATTCATGAGTTCTAAGTCTGCCAAGTATAGATTATTATTTAAAGGAATTTCTCAATTAATATACCTTTGAACTTTCTTTCCTATAGATTCCCATATGACAAAGGAGTTTATTATACTCTAGGTTTCAGAAATGTACTGAGCTGCTTTGGAGGAAAGCTGCCTTGCCCAAAGTTCTGCAGACTACAGCAACTCTAGATAGCTCTTTTATATACTTTCTGTACCAAATCATTCTTTCCCCAGCCATTACTTTTTGGACTAAGAATAGAAATTGATTGACTGAAATAGGAAATTTGATGGTTTGTGACTTCTGAACTAGCAGGAGATAAGGTTTAATTGCTTGAGAATATAATTTTCTGGATGATATACTAACAGAAAATTGTCAATATATTAAGCTGCTATTGGATTTCAAGAACCATCACTGCCATGATGACATTATTCACGATTCAGCTTTCTCTGGGAAGGTCTAAACCCCAGAGCTGATGGTCAGGAAAGGGCAGTGACTGTTTGGATCACTACAATTCCAGGACAGAAGAAAGAAAGCCTCTGCCTGTTCTCCCAGTCTATAGTTTTTCCATGCAACTAAGTAAATAGGTGAGACAAATGGAATTACAATGACATGGATTATCAAATATATTGACCTGTCCAGAGCCAGCCAATGGAAAAAGACTTCTGCAGTTTCTCCAAAGTTGTCAAGTGCTTATGTTTGAATTTGGGCATTTATGTAAAATACAAAGCCATGCCTTTATATCCCCTTTTTACTTATACCTATCTTCCTCTTATTATTTCTCTTTTTTTTAATGTTTATTTATTTTGAGAGAGAGAGAGAACAAGTGGGAGAGGGACAGAGAGAGAGAGAGAGAGAGAGAGAGAACCCAAGCAGGTTCTATGCTGTCAGCACAGAGCTTTACATGGGGCTTGATCCCATGAACCATGAACAAGAAGCAGATGCTTAACCAATTGAGCCACCCAGGTGTCCCTCCTCTTATTACTTCTCATGAGAAGGTCAGTGCCACCTCTGGGTCACCTACAACCCTGCTTACTTCCATACCTAAGTTTGGCTTATACATGGTATAATCATAACATCAAAATACAGAAGATAGGGCGATGTCTTGGGTCATCTTATTTGGGCCTTACTTTTTTGCTACTCACTTATTGCTAACCCTAAAGCTCCTTGGCTTTATTTTCAAATATGTGCAAATCACATCATACTATTTATATAAAGAAGCAGTTTTTTACTTTTTATTATATTTTATGGAGAGCAATGAAGTTAAATTGGCCTATTTTGTCCTTCATTGTTTTTGTACTGTTGATTTTATTTCAGTTTTACACCTGTTTTCCTTCAAAAAGTCACTAATATTTCTAATGCTATTTATATGTCAACATACTAGTATATTTTATTATCAACTTTATTACCTATTAGCGGGTCTAAGGGGTTCATAGAATGCAAATAAAAATTATGTGTATGTTATGAAAAGTAAATATTAGACCACTTCCTTAGCTCTCCTTTCCAACCAGATATCTTGTAGAAAGCTCCTGGTATAAGGAAATTCTGAAGATTCCTGCAATAAAACTTCATTCCTTGGGGTGACCTAAGTGAGGCCTTTGTTTCCTGCATCCAAAAATGATTAACTCATGCAATTCTTAGTGCTATAAAGATACATCTATCTGTTACTGTTAGGACTTTACTATCCACTTTATAAAACTAGCAGATTTCCTGTGAAAGAAAGAGTCTACTGGTAGAATTCTTCCTTTAATCATTCATAATACTTACATCTTTATAAGTGTAACACTAATGCCTGCCTTTAGTGCATCTAGTATTTAGCTGATTTAGAATAGTTCATGTTGTTTCTTACTGAATTGGATAATTAAAACTTTATTTATTTTAATTTTTTTTTTGAGACACAGTGAGAGCAAGTATGAGTCGGGGAGGGGCAGAGAGAGAAGGAGACACAGAATCTGAAGCAGGCTCCAGGCTCTGAGCCGTTAGCACATAGCTTGATGTGGGGCTCGAACCCATGGACCATGAGATCATGACCTGAGCCGAAGTCAGATGCTTAACTGATTGAGCCACCGGGTAATTAAAACTTTCAATGCAACCTATCTTTTTTAAACTTCCCAAATATTTATTCTCTGTATGACTGGATGGGATTCTGAAGTATTAATTTATGCTCTATTCTTCTGAGTTTTTCTTTGTCCCTTCTAAAGTAGTTGACACTGTGCTTCATTCTCAATATTTGGAAGAAGATAGGATTGGAGGGAAAAAGAGGTCTTGGAGAAGCAGGAGAGATAAAAGGTTTCTGTAAAGCTCAGAGACACTTCCCTAGCTGTTGAGAGGAGAGACATGTATAGGCTCTGGAATAGTAGGACCCAGAGTCCTATTTTCTGATGGTGTCCTGGTGGAGGCAGTGAGATGTTAGAAAGGTAAACCTGCAGAACATATCTTTGGATATAGTAAGAAGGGCATCAACAACTGTCTCTCATGTATGATCACTATACACCAACAGACACCATATGAAGTCAACACATCTCCCAGACCTGATGGTCAAGCACAAATAGGTGAATGGCATATCTCTACAGTCAAGTTTATAGAGTGTGATTGATGAGCAGAGAGACTGCCTCTCTCCAGCCAGCTCCACGGACCCAGTGTAAGGATCAAGAATCTTGAATACGATATCATCTTGAGGATTGGGTAGAAGTTCCAACAGTAACTAAGATTAATTTTTGTCTAATCTAATGGGATGTCAACCAGATAACAGAACTCAAGTTAATTTAGAAAATGTGGTGTGCCTGGATGGCTCAGTCTGTTGAGCCTGCGACTCTTGATTTTATCTGAGGTCATAATCCCAGGATCATGGGATTGAGTCCTTTGTTCAGCTCCAGCCTGAGCATGGAGCCTGCTTAAGTTTCTCTCTCTCCCTTTGCCCTGCTCTAGCGCTTGCTCGCACTCTCTCTCTCTCTCTGTCTGTCTCTCTCTCAAATGAACAAATAAATATATAAATAAAATAAATGATAAAGCAAAATGCATTTTCCACACATCTTAGTACTTTTAACTGATAGGTTTACTTTTTATGAAACCAGTAATATTCAAACCATAAAGTATTACTCTAAATTATTACTGTAATTTAATCAGATTTTTGATAAGGATGGTGGGAAGTATTTAAAATATTCACATATTTTATCCATGTTTACAGGGATAGTGCCATGTTAAAGATGACAAACATGCCTTAAGCCAAGAATATTGTTTTGTTACACGCTATGTGGTAGTACAAAACCTGGAATGAAGGCCAAAAGACATGAATTAATTTTTAAAAAGTGAGATCTTACGAAAGACCTCATTACACTTAGAATGTCTAAAGACTATAAGGAGCATCTTAGATTCTACGGTCTTTCCTAGATTTCAAAGATTCAATGGTTTATAGTCTCCTGCATTCCTTTCCTCTCATGAGACCAAATGCTTCGGAGAAATGACCTTCTAATGTGGTAAGTTGAGATCTAACTACTAATTACTAATTGTTATTGCAATTCTTGACCTGATCTCCAGAGCTGGAAATCAAATCCTTGTCTCTGGAGTGTAACCAGATCTAATAGGCAGCTTCTGAGTTGACGCAGAGAGAGCGTATTAGCAAATGAGTGACTTCTAAAGTGTTACCTTAATGAACAGCGTTCGATGTAATGTGTTTTGAAGCCCAAACTAGGTGACTGTACCTTCCTTTTCACTGATAGTAGTTAAGTACAAAATTTCTCTATTTTTTATGTAGCATGGATAAGCATATTAGTGAAAAAAGTATACGAAATTTCCCTATTGGTACGTTTTTAATAGCTTCAAGCTGTTAGCAGTTACATTGTCCCTAGGTATGGGGTGGCACATGTTATGGTTAACTGATGAGCACAGAGCCTCTTTTGACATACAGACATTTTTCTGTTACTGGTATCAGCCATGAAAGTGTATTTCCAAGCAATTAAGCCTTAACTCCTGCTGGTTTGGAAGCCATGAACCTTCAAATTCCCATTCAAATTATTCAACACCTACCACTGGTGGGAAAAAAATACAACTTCATTAGTAAAAGCCACAAAGAAATCTATTGATAAGTTTTTAAAGTTTCTTTAAAATGGGAAAAAATGCAAAAGTGTTCAGATTGTAAAGTAGCCACACAACTCCAAAATGACCTCACTTTCCTTTTTTCATAACTGAAGGATTTACTTTATGAGGTCTTAGGTTTAACAACATACTTCGAGAAGAATGTGGACACCAAAATAAATATGTGAAAGGTTATGTGTAGGGGAGCAGGGAGAAAACCAGGGCAAAGAAGTAGGATTATTTCAAAACTGTGTAGTTTCAACTTTTTTTTCAAAGTTCTATATGAACTAGATATTCCCCTGGCAATTCAAAGATTAGAACAATTGGATATTGGAATTGACCAACTATTCTCATTATGTTTATGGACAATTTATTCTTCCTCTTCTCCTTCTCCCTGAAGTGTTGTGGAGATACTCGAACATGAATCTGTTTTCTTCTCGCCAGAAAGAATAGCACAGGAAGTTAATGTGAGGTGGGAATGGAAAGGAACTCTCATCAGTAATAGTTTTGTATAGTATTGGGGGCTATTATAAGGATATATTTTTATCCTAGGGAATTGTATTCTCATTTTCAATGCCTACCAAATCAATTTGTTCCAAAATCGCGTAAGCAGATTTTCCTCTACCAAGGTAGTATTATATTTTGAAAATATATGATATGAACTAGGCATCATAACATAGTAGTGAGTACTGGGGTGTAACTTTACCAAATTACTGATGGTGAAATGCTCTGTGAGTGGTCTCCATTATATATTCTGTTTATATTATATTCCTTGATGGTAGATTGATATTTTTGTTTCATACGTAAATCTAAAAAGTTTGATTTTTAAAGAAAGTTAAATCATTATAATGTAAAGTTCTGCATAGGTAGATGACCTACTCTTTTTTTTTTCTTTCTTTTTAGAGCTTGAAAAGCTCTGCAGTACAGTTGCTAGATGATCTGGGGCCATTGTGTTAAACATTCTCTCATTTAGGCTTTAACTTCAGACTTTCAGTTGTTAGTCTTTCATTCTCACAATAATAGGATGTTATCATATTTTTAGCTCTTTGGATGGAAGTTAATATAAACACACTACTGAATTATCTTGATAACTTCCTGGGTAAATCTTTCAAGGATAAGAAAAGAGAATGAGCCAAGTAGAACATCTATGACAAAGCAGTGGAGCATATCCCATTAGAATAAATCTTTATTTTAAATGTATTATCTCAACCAGCTACCAGGAATTAGGTTTATGGCATCAGCACGGAAATGAGCCTTACCAGTGAGTTAACTGATATTTATAAGGGTTGATCGTGGCAGATTTGGAAAGTAGCAAATGTTTGTCATCTGTTGCCACTTTCCCCATTGTTGCTTTTATCCATGGCCTTTTAAATGTTTTATAAAACACTTGATTAAAGTCTACCATGGGTCCTCTGTAGAACTAAAAAATAACAAAGGAGTGTTGACTCCTCTCCAGAAACTTAGAGTCTCCTCAGGGAGATAAAACAAGTAGAGTAAATTTTAAGTGACAGTAGATCTAAGTAAAATGGCAAGTAAGTAATAGGGATGGTACACACTTAAGAGAGACTTCATTGTTACAATGAAGCTGCACAGAGGAAGTGGGATTTAAAGTGGGTACTGGATGATGTCTGGAACTGCCCCTGAGAGGGATTAATTCTAAGTATCTGTGGGGAAGGTAGTTAGGGGCAGAGCAATTACTCAAGATTCATTGCTATAGTCATAAAGGAGAAGTTCACTGAAGCTTGACTGTGAAGGGCACTGAATATCAGTTTAGAGTGTTTCACCTTTTTTTTTTTGGTCTTATAAACAAAGTAGAATATTTAATTATGTTGAGTCTGGAGTGACATGACAAATACTTTGCCCTATAGGTTTAATCTTCCAAGGGAGAAGTTTGCAGGAGAGATGGTGGAAGTTGAAAAGTCTGTGAAAGTATTCTAGGTATGAGATGCTAAGGCTCTGAATGAGCACAGTGGTGGGGGGATGGAAAAGAGAAGATATTTTAGAGGGGACCTTATCTGAGATGAATGTATAATACGTGGTTATTGATCCTATAGACAAGTTAGAGAAATTAACCAACATGATTCTTTGCAACTGAGAGATGAACTATACCCTCAGAGACTTTACATATGGTAGGGTGTTGCATTATGATTGAAGTGTCAACAAAGCAAAGAGAGATGTAAGAGATGATAGTTACAATATCATCAATGAATCTGAAATGCATAATGATAAATGGAAGAAGTCAGACCCGAACGAGTACCTACTGTATCGCTCCATTTACATGGTGTTCAAAAGCAGTTAAAACTAATCTGTGGTAAAAACAGTCAGAATACGTCTTAATCTTGATGGGTACTGACCAAAAGGGGCAGGCAGCAGGGAGCCCTCTGAGGTTCTGAAAATGTACGTTTTGCTCTGGGTTGTAGCTCTATAGGTATAGATCCAAGTAAAAATTTATCAAGCTGTACTTTTAAGGCTTGTGCATTTTACTGTATGAAACTGTTCAGGCAAAAATACACATGAAAAATTTATAAAGAAATGTCAGGAAATTAATACACATAGTATTTTTTTCTGAATTTTGTAATATTTGAATTATTTGCCATCACTTACATTTTTAAAATCTAATGATTTGTAATTTCTCATTTATATGAAATATTCACTTTTGAATCTAAATTAAGGATACATAATAGATATAAGATTCCAAAGGAAAGTGTCAAACCTTCACTTGTAGATATTCAAAGGAAATCTGTGAAAACCACTTCTGTGACCCTTGGACCCTTCAGCTAAAGTCAGGATATAAAGAGAAGAATATATAGATGATAAAAACACTTTTGAAAATAATTTTTTTTTATACAGAGCTATTGCCATTCTCTAAATGTCTGTTCCTCACTCCAAATTTGGGTCAGGGTTAGGGGAAGGCACCTACCTCCTTTATGCAAACTTAATTAGAAAATTGGCAAAGAAAATGCACAAGGATTTTACTGAAGAGGATGTACAGTTTGTAGCTAAGCACGTGAAAAGATGCTCAACATCATTAGCATTAAGTAAATTCAAATTAAAACCGAATGAGGTATTACTACAAACAAACCCTTATGAAATAGGAAACAAAAGAAGAAAGCACCAAAGGATACTGAGAAAGAGCAAGTAGTAAGAAGAGTGTTGTGTAGCCATATGAAGAAAGTACATTAATGGCATTAACTGTCCAGAAGGCTGATGAGGGGTCAAGGTAAGATCTGAGACTTAACCAATGGATATGACCTGCTTCTGTATTACACGGCCCAAGGATGTCTCAATGTATTAATGCACAGTGCAGCAGAGAGAATCTCTAGAAATACAGGCTTGTTGAGAGGTGGAAGTATAGTGCTCCACTATAATATTTTGATTTATAATAAGAATGTATATTTTAGTCCACATTTCTGGCAGAGAGTTCCTAAAGCCTTTGGACTGTCCCAAATGAGGAGAGTGAGAAAGGTGTCTTTTGTTATATTAATGAGGGGGCTTTTAGAAAGCATCTGAATATAGGGGCTGGTGGAGTGGGGAGCCAACCATATGAAAAGAGGGTTGGAACTTTCAGTCCCACCCCAGACTTCTGCCCCAGACCTCTGAGGAGGGGAAAAGGGTTAGAGATTGAGTTAAATCACTAATGGCCAATGGTTTAAACAGTCATGACCATGTAATGCAGCCTTCATAAAAACACAAAAGGATGGGTTTCAAAGGGCTTCTGGTGATTACCTGGTGGAAGTGTGGAGGAGAGAGTGCATACCTGAAGAGGGCATTGAAGCTCCAGTCCCATTCCCCATATCTTGTTTTATGTATTTCTTTCATTTGGATATTCCTGAATTATATCATTGTATAATAAACTAATAATCTAATAAGTAGAATGTTTCTCTGGGTTTTGTGAGCTGCTCTAGCAAATTAACTGGACCCAAGGTGGAAGGTCATGGGAATCTTCCACCTACAGACGTTGATCAGAAGCACAGATGACAACCTAAGCTTGTGCATCATATCTGACCCACAGGATGGGGGATAGTCTTGTGAGATGGACCCTTTAACCTATGGGATCTGATGCTCTATCTGGGTAGTGTCAGAATTGAGCTGAAATGTAGGGCATTCATCAAGTCAAGAATTACTTGATGGTGTAGGAAAATTCACCTTCCAATACACTGGAATTGGACCCAGAATTTTTAACCAGTATTCCAGGAAATGCAACATAACCACAGACTGTATGTGTGTGTGTTGGGGGGCAGGGGAGTCCACTTAGGTTCTTGCTGCATAACATCACCATGACCTGTTTCAAGTTACTGAGGTGATTTAATTGAACATGGGATTGGAGAGAGATGTGCCCAATGCCCAATGTGCTCCAGCACACTAACTCTAGCACACAATGTAGAAAGATGTGAAAATGCCAGTCATCGAGTATGCTATTACAAACGCATTATTTTAAGCAAAAGTTCAAAGTAAGGCTTTCCTATGGCCCTCTCAGGGTGTCGATATATGTCAAACCTACTGACAAACATTTCCATTTCATAATGAACATTAACTCTATTTATATGGGATAGTAAGCAATGCTCCATTTCATTCTCAAATGGTGGCAAACTTTCATCTGCATCTGTTCATCTTAAAGCTGTCGGTCATTTTGTCAGTAAAAATGGGACTTTTTGGGAATGGCACAGAATTAGAATTCGGTACATGCAAACTATTGTAAAACTATAGGTAAGTCCAGAGAACTATTTTATAGAGGATTGAGGGAGATAGGAATGTTTCTTATCAACAAAAAGTGAATTGGAGTAAATGGTTAAAAGAGTAGTGACTTTTCCTTGGCTGAGTTATGGGAATTTGTCTTTGGCTTCTTGTTGTCAGGCAAGAACTTTCTTCCTGCTAGGGTAGTGCAGGTAATACAATAGATTTCTTCCTGTCGGGAATGTAGGGTATGTCCCTTCCTGTTAGCTTCTGCAACTGATGGCCAGTGGTAGGGTGTGAGAACTTCCCTTTTGGGCTTCCTGATCTCCTTATTCCATTTTAGTTTATTGTTATTTTTATTGCAACATAATTAACATGCAGTGTTATATTAGTTTCAGATGTACAATATAGTGATCCAACAATTCTATACATTACTCAGTGCTCATCATAGTAAGTGTACTATTAATCCTCTTCACCTATTTCACCCATCCCCCAACCCACCTCCCCTCTGGTAACCCATCAGTTTGTTCTTAGTAATTAAGAGTCCATTTTTTTATTTGTCTCTCTTTTTTTCTTTGTTTCTTAAATTTTACATGAGTGGAATCATATGGTATTTATCTTTCTCTGAAGTATTTCACTTAGCATTATACCCCCTAGATCCATCCATGTTTTTGCAAATGGCAAGAGTTCACTTTTTTTTTATGGCTGAATAATATTCTACTCTCTATATATAGCACATCTTCTTGATCCATTCATCTGTTGATAGACACTTGGGTTGCTTTCTTATTTTAGCTATCATAATTTTATTTTTAATCTTTTGGAGAAAACTCCAAACATACAATTTTCCACAGTTGCTGCACAAGTTTGTAGTCCCACCAACAGTGCATGAGGGTTCCTTTTTTCTCCACATCCTCACCAACACTTGTTAGTGTTTTTGATTTTAGCCTTTGTGACATGTGTGAGATGATATCTCATTGTGGTTTTGATCTGCATTTCCATAATGATGAGTAATGTTGAGCATCTTTTCATGTGTCTGTTGGACATCTTTATGTCTTCTTTGGAGAAACATTTATTCATGTCTTCTGTCAATTTTTAATTGAATGAGGTTTCTGTGTGTTGAGTTGTATTCTTTATATATTTTGGATACTAACTCTTTATTGGATATGTGATTTGTAAATATTTTCTCCATTCAGTAGGTTGTCTTTCAGCTTTGGCAATTGTTTCCTTCTCTTTGCAGAAGTTGTTTGTTTTGATGTAGTCCTAATACTTTATTTTTGCTTTTGTCTTCCTTGCCGGAGGAGACATATCCAGAAAAATGTACTATGGCCGATATCAGGGAAATGATTGTCCCTGATCTCTTCTAGGATGTTTACAGTTTCAGGTCTCACATTCACTTCTTTTGTCCATTTTGGGTTTATTTTTACGTGTAGCATGAGAAAGTGTTCCAGTTTCATTCTTCTGCGTGTACCTATCCAGTTTTCCTAAAACTTTTTGTTGAGAGGCTCTTTCCCATTGTATATTCTTGCCTCTTGTCAAAGATTAATTTGACCCTAGAATCATGAGTTTACTTCTGGGCTCTCTATCCTGTTCCTTTGTTCTCTGTGTCTATTTTATGTCAGTACCATACTGTTTTGATTACTCCATCTCTGTAGTATATCTTGATATCTGGGATTGTGATACTTTCAGTTTGTTCATTTTCAAGATTGCTTTGGCTTTTTGGGGTCCTTTGTGATTCTGTACAAATTTTAGGATTGTTTGTTCTAGTACTGTGAAAAAATACTGTTGGTATTTTGATAGGGATTGCATTAAATCTGTAGATTGCTGTGCATAGGGGGAATTTTAAAAATATTCTTCAAATTCATGGACTAGGATATCTTCTCATTTGTTTGTCATCTTCAACTTCTTTTATCCATGTTTTAGTATTTTCAGAGTACAGTTCTTTCACTTTCTCAGTTAACTTTATCCTTAGGTATTTTATTATTTTTGGTGCAATTGTAAGTGGGAGTCTTCTCTTAATTTCCCTTTCTGTTATTTCATTATTAGTGTGTAGAAATGAAATGTAACTCTATATATTGATTTTGCAACCTGTGAGCTTACTGAATTCATTTATCAATTCTAGTAGTTTTCTGGTGGTCTTTAGGATTTTTTATATAGTATATGTCACCTGCAAATAGTGAAAGTTTTACTTCTTCCATACCATTCTGGATGCCTTTGATTTCTTTTTGTTGTCTAATTTCTGTAGCTAGGATTTCCTGTACTCTGTTGAATAAAAGTGGTGAAAGTGGACATCCTTGTCTAGTTCTCAACCTTAGGGATAAAGCTTTCAGTTTTTCATGATGGAGTATAATGTTAGCTGTGGTCTTTTCATATATGGCCTTTATTAGATAGAGCTGTGTTATCTCTGAACCTACTTTGCTTAGGATTTTCATCATAAATGGATGTTGTGCTTTGTCAAATGCTTTTTCAGTATCTATTGAAATGACAATATGATTTTTATCCTTTCTCTTTTTGATATAAGGTGTTATATTGATTGATTTATTAACATTGCCCAAACTTACATAATAGGAATAAATCCCACTTGATCATGGTGAATGACTTTTTCAATGTATTACTGCATTAGGTTTGCTAATATTTTGTTGAGGATCTTTGCAACTATGTTCATCAGAGATATTCCCTTTAGTTCTCTTACTTTGGAGTGTCATCTGATTTTGGTATCAGGGCAATGCTGGCTTCATATTATGAGTTTAGAAGCATCCCCCTTCTATTTTTTGGAACAATTTGAGAAGGTTATTAATATTTTTTAAATGTTTGATATTATTCAGCTGTGAAATTATCTAGTCCTAGACTTTTTGTTTGTTGGGAGATTTTGATGACTGATTTAATTTCATTGCTGGTAATTGGTCTATTCAAATTTTTTGTTTTTCCCTGATTCAGTTTTAGGAAATTATGAAATTACCTATTTCTTCTAGGTTGTCCTTTTGTTGGCATATAATTTTTCATAATATTTTTTTATAATTAGTAGTTGGTTCTTTTCTACATCTCTGTCACCCCTACCCTCTTCAATGTGTCCTCTTCTTTACATTTTTCTGAGGAGAGTCTGTTCAGCAAGTCTTTAGATCTTTTTCTGGGCTATTTACACTGATGAAGGTGTTATGTAGATGTATCTGTGGCACAAGATGAGCCTAGGATCCTTCTTCTCTGCCACCTTCCCTGGAAGTCTTCCCATTCTGATTCCATTTTAAATTA
>PISW01014251.1:0-21979 GCA_004023785.1 Mungos mungo
AGGACTGCCTTTGCTGCATCCCAGAGATTTTGGATTGTTGTATTTTCATTTTCGTTGGTTTCCATATATTTTTTAATTTCTTCTCTAATTGCCTGGTTAACGCAATCATTCTTTAATAGGGTGGTTTTTAACCTCCACATTTTTGGAGGTTTTCCAGACTTTTTCCTGTGGTTAACTTCAAGTTTCATAGCATTGTGATTTGAAAGTGTTCATGGTATGATCTCTATTTTTTTATACTTATGGAGGGCTGCTTTATGCCCCAGCATGTGGTCTATCTTGGAGAATGTACCATGTGCACTCGGAAAGAAGGTGAAAAAGTTTATTTACCAGTTTTGAGAGAGAGAGAGAGGGAGAGAGAGAGAAAGCAGATGAGAGGTAGAGAGAGGGAATGAAAGTGAATCCCAAGCTGTCTCCATACTGCCAGTGTGGAGCCTGACATGGGGCTTGAAAAGAACTGATATGGGGCTTGAACTCACAAACCATGAGATCATGACCCAAGACAAAACTGAGTCAGTTCCTCAATGAACTGAGCCACCCAGGTGTGCCAGGTAAAATGCCTTTTTAAAAAATTAAACCAAGTTTCACAATGTCTGACTGATTAGTGTTCCTAACATAGTTAGGATTCTTAACCTCTGTGTTCCCCTTGCACCCTAGGGGCACAATTATATCATATTATTGTAATTATTTATTTACTTGACTGTGTGATATGTTAACATGAGTTGCCTGAGAGCAATTTTTTACCTAATTCAAAGAGCTCTTCGGTGACTTGTAGTGTATTCAATGAATGAATGAATGAATGAATGATTAATATAGTATTGCCAGAATAATGATTCTTTTAACAAACCTATAACAAAAACCCCTAATAAAAACCCCTTGAAAATGGGTAAAATTTAATTTATACACACACACACACACACACATATATCTATATATGTAATTTATATTTTTATTCACTACTACAGATAAACAAAAATGCATAAAATGGTCAAGACAAACTGGACACTCATTTCTAATTTTATTTTCCTGGGATTTTCTCACTACCCCAAAGTTGAGGTCATCATATTTGTGCTCTGCTTGCTGATGTACCTGATCACCCTGCTGGGTAATATCATCCTGATTTCCATCACCGTCCTGGATTCTCACCTACACAAACCCATGTACTTCTTCCTCAGCAACCTGTCCTTTTTAGACATCTGGTACACCTCCTCTGCTCTCACTCCAATGCTGACAAACTTTGTTTCAGGGAAGAGCACCATCTCATTCTCAGGATGTGTGGCTCAGATGTACTTCTCTCTTGCCATGGGCTCCACTGAGTGTGTGCTCCTGTCCACAATGGCGTATGACCGGTATGTGGCCATCTGCAACCCCCTGAGATACCCCATCATCATGAACAAGAGGGTTTGTGTGCAGATTGCAGCTGGCTCCTGGATGACGGGCTGCCTCACCGCCCTGGTGGAAGTCGTATCTGTGCTGCAGCTGTCTCTGTGTGGAAATAGCACCGTCAATCACTTCACCTGTGAGATTCTGGCTGTCTTGAACCTGGCTTGTGTGGATACTTCCAGGGTGCAGTTAGTCATGCTGGTGATCAGCGTGCTTCTTCTTCCTCTGCCGATGCTCCTCATCTGTATCTCTTATGCATTCATTCTCTCCAACATCCTGAGGATCAGCTCGGTGGAGGGTGGAAGCAAAGCGTTTTCCACATGCGCAGCCCACCTGACTGTGGTGGTTTTGTTCTACGGGACAGCTCTCTCCATGTACCTGAAGCCCTCGGCTGTAGATTCACAGGAAATAGATAAATTTATGGCTTTGGTATATGCTGGATTAACCCCCATGTTGAATCCTATCATTTATAGCTTACGGAACAAAGAGGTAAAAGCAGCTGTGAAAAAATTGCTGAATAGGAACCCTCTTTGTGCTTTTTTAATCCCCAGTAGCAAATAATACCAATAAGCATTAGTCTAAGGGAGGTTTTAGTGGTCAATACATACCAGAACATTGGGATCAGAGGTGAACACACTCATTTTAAATAAGATGTGTACTTTCCTAAAATTTTTGACTGACTACTGAAACTCAAAGATAATACAGACATATCTTACATAAGCATATCTGAAGTCTTACACAAATAGTGCTCATGATGACAATATTTCAATTTTTGTTTTGGATCACAGTGTAAATATAACTTTAAACCTTAAGTTACTGTATTGTTAGTATTCAAAATTATGTACATGTAATATACAAATGTAATAACTATAATAGATTTTTAGCTAGTTTATTATTAACCTCTGTTTTAGACTGAATTGTGTCCTTCCAAAACTCGTGTAGAAGCTCTAACCCCCCAGTACCTCAGAATGTATCTACATTTGGTGATTATATTAAAATGAGGCTATCAGTGTCGACCCTTGTCTAAGCCCGCAGCCTGGGGCCCTAGTCCGCCCATCCGCCCGCTTCCACCCCGGGTTGGGGCGGCTCTGGCAGGTGCTGCGGTGCGCTAGCTCGCCAGGTCCAGGCGCGCTCGTCCAGGCTTGGAGCGTGCCTCTGTCGCGGGTCCTTCTCCTGAGGGAGGGAGAGAAAAAGGGGCGGCGGGAGAGGGAGACGCAGAGAGTGAAGACACAACTCATGGTTTGCGATCAGGCAAGAGAGAGAGAGCTTTATTTAGAAAACTGTCTCTTAAAAAGATTTCAAGGCGGGAAAACAAAGCAGCTGACCTACGTCAGTTACCAGGTAAACAGAGTCAAATGAATATCAAAGGAAGCGCCCAGACTTGCCTCAAACAATGCTGGGGAGGGGGAGCTAACACTGAATAATCCAAAATACGGTTTTGATCTTTTATGCACCTTGACCACTCTACGTCTGGCCCAGCAAGACAGGTGCCAAAGTTATTTTGGCAATCTCCAGCTTCCAGATGCAAATCTTGTTTACTGGTTCACTCTCCAGAGAGTGATAATCCTTGCCTGAGGCAGACAGAAAACTTGGCGGCCCCAACAGACCCTCATACAATCAGAGTTATGTCATTTTAAGAAAAAGTTAGACACACATGGGGACTCCAGTGTTCCTCACACACAAAGGACATAGTAAGTAAATGGCTATCTGCAAGACAGGGAGAGGCTTCAGAAGAAATAAAATCTTCTGATACTTTAATCTTGGACTTCTACCTTCTAGAACTATGAACAAGTCAATTTCTGTTGTTCACGCAATCCAATCTGTGCTGTTTTGTTATGGCAGTGTTAGGAAACTAGTACAGTGTCTTTTTCAACATTACTAAATTTAGGGAGTGATTGAATATTCCATAAAGTATAACTGTGTTTTACATGTGTGGAAATATTTGTGCATGCAGATAGGTGTGTGTGATATGAATGTCTATGTACCAATGGAGAAGGTCTGCACAAATACCTGAATAGAAATGGGGTAGAGGAATGCCAGTCTGGAAAAAACATCAGAGAGTTTAGCAGTTTGTTTTTGATCTTAGAGTGCTGACATTATTCTGCAAATTCAAAGATGCTACAGGATGTTTTGGTGAAACCATAAGTACCCTTCCCCTTTTTATTATGCTTTTCTCTGACACCTAGATCCTTAAATCCATGAGTACAATGAAGCCATGAGCATTTAGAAACTAAATACGTGCTACATTTATATTATAAAATATATAGTACCCGAATCCCATTAAAATGGTGTAAAATCTTGAAGTACATGAAATATATTATATAAACTGAATATACAAATAATTTTAAAATGTAAACTCATTAGTATTTATACCATTTGCATGTCCTTTCTGGACCAGATGACTAAATGTGAGGTCAGTGTGCAAAACTTATTTGCTCTTGATCATGAAGTTGTTACCAGAATCAATAAAATTGTGATGGCTTGGATCCATAAAGCTTTGGGATGAATAAGATAGTATGAATATGAAGATTACAGAGCTGTAGGACTGGATTTGATTTCTCAGATATGAATGAACAGTCATCAAGAATTATTGGTCCATTGGTCCAAGTAAAGAACTCTGATACAACTATTGATTGGATTACAGGAGAAGCCTAAGGATGATCACTTCACAAAGATAAGGATGTAAGTTTGTTGACTAATTGGCTGTGCATTGATGGTTGAACTTACAGGTGAAAACAGATTTGTAAAATCTAGGTGAGAAATCAGGTCTAAAGCTATACATATTTTGGGTATTCTTTTGCACAGAGATGGAAATTGAGCTCTAGGTGTGGATGATGTTGTCTAGGGAGTAATTTAGGACAATCTATAAAATGGCTGGTTGTGTTTTCCTATTATTAGTCAAAACTGTGATAAAGATGAAAGAATAGTACACTTGGGACCTAGAGTAAATTATCCAAAGTATAAAAAAATGCTGATTCAGATGGGCACATGCACCCCAGTGTTTATAGCAGCACTATCAACAATCGCCAAGTTATGGAAAAATTCCAAATCTCCACCAATTGATGAATTGAATGGATAAAGGACATGTGGTATATATTATACCACTGTATACCGAAATATTACTTGGTGATCAGAAAGAATGAAATCTTACCATTTGCAACAACATGGATGGAACTGATGTATATTATGCTAAGTGAAATAAGTCAGGCAGAGAAAGACAAATATCATATAATTTCACTCATATGTGGAATTTAAGAAACAGAACAGATGAACATAGGGGAAGGGAGGGAAAAATAAGATAAAAAAAAACCAGACGGACGCAAATCATAAAAGACTGTTAAATATAGAGAACAAACTGAGGGTGGCTAGTGCAGAGTTGGGTAGCGGGATGGGCTCAATGGGTGATGGGTATTAAGGAGGGCATTTGTTGGGATGAGCACCGGGTGCTGTATGTAAGTGATGAATCACTGAATTCTACCCATGAAACCAATACTACACTATATTTTAACTAACTCAATTTGAATTAAAATAAAAGAATTACAATTTTTTTGTTTGTAAATAAACAGTGATCTTAAGCAGTTTCATTTTTTTAAATATTTATTTTCAGAGAGAGAGACAGAACCACCACGTGATCGGGGGGGAAAAGCACAGAGAGAGGGAGATAGAGAGAATCTCTAGCAGTCTTTGTACTGACTGTCCCCACTCATGAAATTAGGGATTGACCCACGAACCATGAGATCATGGTCTGAACTGAAATCTAGAGTTGGACGTTTAGCTGATGGAGCCATCCTGGCGCACTGAACTTAGGCAATTTCTTAAACATCTGAATCTAATATCCTTGTCTATGAAATGGAGTTAGTTTATTTGATATATTTATAATAATTATTTTAAAGTTGATCTTGGATAATTCCAAAAGACCACTTGTCAATCAGCTAGGATGATAGGCTTATCACTTTGATAGAGTTAGTTTAAAATTTTTTTTTAATGTTTATTATTTATTTTTGAGAGACAGACACAGAGCACAAGCAGGGGGAGGGGCAGAGAAAGAAAGAGACACGGAATTAGAAGCAGGCTCCAGGCTTTGAGCTGTTAGCACAGAGTCTAATGCAGCATTGAAGCCATGAGTTGTAAGATAATGACCTGAGCTGATGTCAGACGCTTATCTGACTGAGCCATCTAGGCGCCCCACATAGAGGCAGGTTTTTGTTTGTTTGTTTGTTTTTCCCCTCCTGGTTAGACTCTAGCTCCAGGTAGTTTGAGTTTACTGTGATTTCAGGGTGCCTGGATGGCTCAGTCAGTAAAGCACCCAACTTCAGCTCAGATCATGATCTCTGATTTGTGAGTTCAAGCCCTGTTTCATACTCTGTGCTGACAGCTCAGAGCCTAAAGCCTGCTTTGGATTCTGTGTCTTCCTATCTCTCTCTGCTTTTCCCTTACTTGTGCGCTCGCTCTCTCTCTTTCTCTGTATGAGATAAATAAGCATTAAAAATTTTTGAATTTATCTGTCATTTCAATGTTGAGCAACATCTGTGAGTTGTTACAAGTCTAGCCTATCACTTTGGAGATATCTAGGGATTTAAGCATATCTATCATTATATCTAGGGATATAGGGACAAAATACCCCAAGTTATCTCTTTCTCTGTCTTTCACTTTCTCTCTAACATTTCTGGTGTGGGCATCCTCTTAATTCTACTGGATTATGACAACCTGAACTGGGTTCTGACAGCCTGAGCTGGGTCTCCCTTTCATGTTGACATTGTACTTATTCCATCATGCCCCCAAACATCCTGCTGGGCAGAACAAGCAGGGATTCCCTCCTGAGCTCTGTTGGGTTGTTGAAACCTTTGCGGGGGGGCCCTTGAGCAGAGCCGCTCTCCTCCTCCAGCTCAGGCGGTGGCGCTGTACCAGGCAGCTCACCTGTACTATGTATAGATAGATGTTAGGATATCACATAAGAAGTAAAACTACAATTACTATTGACTAGCAATTTCAAGGGGATTTTTTTGAAAGGAAATATTTAAAATGAAACTATTGCTTTTAAAAGAATGAAATTGTCATATTCCTTAAGAAGGGTTGTACAACTGATTTATTTTTCCCCAGAAATTCCTCATTACAGAATAATTATACACTCATATGATTTTTGCCTCACCCAACCCAAATGAGCTCTTCAGCATACTTACTATTCTTTTATCTGCCCTTGTATTTCCATATTAATTTAATATTACCTGATATTTTACCTAAAGGTTTTGGATGTTGTTTACTCGATGAAATAATACATAAATTCAAGTTCTCTTATCTCCCTGTTTTGTATCATACTTGGACTATATTTTACTATTCTTTAAAAATGTTTATTCAGTAAATTACTGCTTACCATTTAAATTTATGTGACACTAGACTTCGTACAGAGAACAGTGAGTTCTGCCATTGAGTAGATTTCAGAAACGAACAAACGATTATAGTATAAAAGGAAAATAGCTAGAGATAACAGAGATAAAGTTCAGGGCAGCATAGTGGAGGGAATAAGTAAGCGAGCAATCTTTGGAAGGATTTGTAGAAAATCTAACCCTTGAATTGTGATTAATGAGATTGCTAGGCTGTCACCATGGAAAGAGAAATGTGATGACGGGGATGAAGTGTATATGCCATTGTCTTTAGGCATGCCAGAACATATATAATTGGAGAAGTTATAGTGAATGTAGCACAGCACGTGCAAACATGGGAAACACATGAGGCAGGAAAGAAGAAGGGGAAATATATACCTGAAAATTTAGGTTGGAGCCAGATCAAGTCCTTGGGTAGAACAAAAATCAGTAATAAACAAACACACAAACAGAAAAACTCAAGTAGTTCTCTTTAAAGGGAACTGGAAAACACATGTTTTACTTGTTCAGTAGACATAAATACAGATGGTCCATACATTAAAATAGTTTGACTTAGGATATGTCGACTTTACAATAATGTGAAAATGATATGTATTCAGTGGAAACCTTACTTTAAATTCTGACTTGTAATCTTTTCCTGGGCTAGTAAAATGTGGTATGATACTCTTCTGTTGTGCTAGGCGGTGGCAGCGGCCCCGGCTTCTGGTCTGAGCCACATGATCATGAGAGTAAACAGCGGATACACTCACAACTATTCCTTACCCATACAACGATTCTGTTTTTCAGTTTCAGTAAAGTACTCAATAAATTATATGAAACAGTCAACACTTTATTAGCTCTGATGTTCAGCATATTAGGTATATTAAAGGTATTTCTTTTTCTAAATTCTTAATGTTTGTTTTTGAGAGAGAGAAAGAGAATGAGAATACGAGCAGTGGTAGGGCAGAGAGAGAGGGAGACAAAGAATCTGAGGCAAGCTTCTGGCTTTGAACCTTCAGCATGGAGCCAGATGCAGGGCTCCAACACATGATCTGAACTGTGAGATCATGACCTGAGCCAAATGGGATGCTCAACTAACTGAGCCACCCAGGCACCCTTACAGGCATTTGTGACTTATGATATTTTCATAAGTCATAACCCCATCAGTTCAAGAAATCTGTACTGAAAGCTTTTAGAAAAACTTAATTTCATTCTTTTTATTTTTTAAAGTTTACTCTCACTTCTTATATCAGTAGTGTCTACATTTTTATGTCATTTTCATAAAAACGAGAAGTTATTGTCTTGAAATTTCTTTCCAACTCCTAAATTCTGTAATTTGACATAGAATGGTTTTTTGTTCTATTTATATGAAATGCTTTTTACATAAAAGCTATTTATGTAAAATATTTTTACATGAAAATCTATGAGCTTAATTTGTGCATGAACTCAAAGATGTAAGCTTTTCACCCTTTTCTCCAGATCCAGTGTCTACTCATCAATTTTCTCATAGCCCCAAGCACCTCTGTGTTCCTCAGGCTGTAGATGATAGGATTGAGCATGGGAGTCACTACTCCATAGAACAGAGCAATCAGTTTGTCAAAAGCAGAATCTTTCGACTTTGGCTTCATATACATGAAGAGGATTGTCCCATAAAACACAGTCACTACTGTTAAGTGGGCTGAACATGTAGAAAAGGCCTTTTTTCTTCCTTCTGCTGAATTGATTCTTAGTACAGTAGAAAGGATGAATATGTAGGAGATACAAATTAACAATAATGGAGAAAACAAAAATATCACATTACCCAACATTATAGCAATCTCATTCAAGGAAATATCAGCACAAGCCAGCTTGACAAAGGCCAATATTTCACAAACAAAGTGGTTAATGACATTTTTTCCACAGAAAGGCAACCGTATTGCAAGGATAGTTTCTGTCAGTGAGTTGAGAAAGCCCAGTCCCCAGGACAGAGCTGCCATCTGAATACAAAGGGCCTTGCTCATGATGATGGAGTATCTCAGAGGGTTACAGATGGCCACGTAACGGTCATACGCCATCACTGCTAGGAGCACGCACTCTGTGGACCCCATGGTATAGGAGACAGACATCTGAACAACACATCTAGTGAAGGAGATGGTTTTTTTCTGTGATAGGAAGTGTATCAACATTGAGGGGATAAACGAGGATGTGTAACAAATGTCTAGGAAGGAAAGATTCCCAAGGAAGAAGTACATGGGCGTATGGAGGCGGGGATCCAGGAGAGTGAGTATGATCAAGGTGCTGTTCCCCAGCAGGATCACCAGGTACATCATCAGGCACATCACGAAAAGGAGTTTTTCAGCCTTGGGGTACTCAGAAAGTCCCTGCAGAATGAACTCAATCTCTGTCCAATTCGTCCTGTCCATTTTACTTTGTTGTACCTGGAGTCATCCAGAAGAGAAAACTGCATGTGAACATAACGGGTCAGTACACATTACCCCGTGCAGTGAGCACTCACTGGAGGAGGGGCACCCAGTGTGTTCACAGGAGCTGGAGTGGTGCTAAGAGCTGTGAGTTTAGCTTTTTGAATTTCTCTTCTGGCTCATAAGGGAAGGGATTGAAGACATGTAATAATTACATTGACAGCTTGTTAAAAATATAGGCTCTTGTATTCCATTTCCTGAGATTGCGATACACAGTTCTGTGGCAGGAGAGAGCTATTTGCGTCTTAACAAACATCTGTTATTTCCTGTTCTTTGGACCCACATGCCCCACTTTGAGTATCATCATTTTGGAAAGGGTATGCTTAATCTGTTAAAACTAACTATACATTTGATTTTACTTAATGGCAGCCATTAATAATACCATTGGTTTATGGTTTTATAATTTACAAAAATATCCACACATATTACTTATTTTTTCATCACAACAATTCTCTTAGGAAAGTGAAATTTCTAGAGGTAAAATGTATATAAAAACACTATGGTGATCTACTATTCTAATCTGCCTTTGCTGACTTAATATCTCCTGGCCTTTTATTTATTTTTAATTTTTTAAAATTTTATTTATTTTTCAGAGAGAGCACTAGTAGGGGGTGGCAGAGAGAGAGGGATATGGGGAATACAGAGTGGGCTCTGCACAGACTGCAGAGAGTCACATGTGGGGCTTGAATCCAGGAACCAGGAGTTCATGACCTGAGCTGAAGTCGGATGCCTACAGGACTGAGCCACCAGGGCACCCCTCTCGCCCTTTTTAAACAACATGCTATTGCCCTCTCCAAATTATGTGAACTGTCTAAGGAGTAGGAATCAGACATCTTTTTAAATAATGTTCTCCAGATGATCCTAATGTTCAATGTGGAAAAAAACCACCTGTCTAGTGGATTGCCTCCATATTTTAGTATACAGAAAAATCACATAGAGAAATCTTTGTCAAGGATTCTAAATCAGTGCATCTGAATGGATTCTAAGATCTGAATTCATTAACATGTCTGTAGATGCTGCTGCTGCCTGCAGAACTCACAGGAATAGCAAGGCCTTTAGACCATTTCTCTCAATGCTGTTGCAGAGTGCCTCTAGCACTTCCCTTGTATGTAGGACTGTAATTGAATAGCAGACAATGCAAAACTGAACGTTCTGTGAAACTTGGAGTTGAGATCTCTGTGTGAGTGTACTGAAATCAGTTTTGTGTTTTTTAGATTTTAGATATACAAGCAACCAAATTGCAAACAGAAGCACCTACTTTTTTTCTTTTTCTGTCCATATTAAATTCCTTTCTCTTCAATTTGTTGAATTTGCAATTATGGTCAGTATTTTCCAAAAAGGAATTTGAGGTCAGCTCAAGCATCTGAATTGTGCATCATAGAGCATGGGGCAAGTAACTTTAATTTGAAAAAATTTAAAGAGTAGATATTAGTAGCTGATCTTTTTTATAGTAAGTAAATCAAAGAACAAAACTTTAAAACACCTTTCCATTCTCAAGGTGTTTTACCTAACATAAAAACACCCTGATGAAAAGAAAAAGGACTGATCCAATGGATGAGTCTAGTTAGTTTTCTTAATTTTTATTTATTTATTTTTGAAAGAGAAGGAGACAGAGGGAGAGACAGAGAGAGAATGCATGAGGGAGGGGAAGAGAGGGGGGGGGAGAGAGAATCCCTAGCACCCTCTACACTGTTAGCACAGAGCATGATGTGGGGCTCGATCTCATGAACTGTGAGATAATGACCTGACAGAAATCAAGAGAAGAAGGTTCAGGGTGCCTGGTGGCTCAGTCAGGTAAATGTCCAGATTCAGCTCAGGTCATGAGCTTGTGGTTCGTGGGTTTGAGCCCCAAGACAGGCTCTGTGATGACGGCTCAGAGCCTGGAGCCTGCTTCGAATTCTGTATCTCCCTCTCTCTCTGACCCTCCCCTGCTCACACTGTTGCTCTCTCTCAAAAATAAATAAAAAACATTAAAAAAATAAAAACAATTTAAAAAAAAAGAGGAGAAGGTTCAACCAGCTGAGTCACCTACTTGCTCCTCTTGTTAATATTTTTAAACAAGCCTGCGTGGGATGCCTCAGTGTCTCCGTTGGTTGACTGTCCTCTTAGTTTTGGCTCTGGTCATGATCTCACAGTTCATTGGATCGAGCCATTCGTCCATCTGCAGTGTCAGCTCAGAGCCTGTTTGGGATCTTCTCTCTCTTATTTCTTTGTACCACCACCCCACAACTTTCTCACTCTCTTAAAATTAATAAATATTAAAAAAATAAACAAGGCTATGTTTCTGATACCAGCTTTGTCATTTCTCTCTGTGATAGTTATTTCCCAACAGATTATGCTACTTTCTATGATGACTCCAGTTTATAGTAGTGAAACATATTAATCAGCATAATACAATGTTTATATGTCTATTGGCTTTGGAAAGGAGGGTTCTCATCCAAATCAAGCGGTACCATACTTTGCAGGCATGCATTACAAAGAGGGTAGGAAGGGTTGGGTAGGCCAGGATATATTTCTATTTGGTATTAAGATTGGAAAGTGATTGACTATAAATGAATATATCACGCTACTCTGAAGGTAAATTTTTGATAGCTGCTTTTAAGAAGCATCAGTTGTCTGGGATCTGTTGTTTCAGGGAAGAAGTGAATCACATCACACACCCTCTCTTTTCTAGTAACATCTCCTAAAAGTTCATTCCTACTTGGAAATTACTTGCAGCAAATAGTGATGGTGTGCATCTGGTATCCTGACAGTTCAGAGATAGTTGCTGTTAAAAATATTTTCATGTACTAACATTTATAAGAGAAACTGCCAATGTGTTTTAATGCTTTCAAATGGTGGGCTGGGGGAAGGATAATGGACAGTATAGAGGAAATTACTTTCATTACTCTTGTAATGCTCGTGTAACTTTTAGGAAGCAATTGACAAACACTCTTGTTTAATAGCATTGTGAGAAATCTTTTCTTCACTTTAGCTTGTTTCACTAAAATAGTCCTGGGAACAAGGGAATGAAAAATTTTAAGATTCTTGATAGTTTCTAATAAATGACTTCCCATGCAAAATGCATATTAGATAATTCCATTTTTACTAAATCTTTACCATTTCTGGATATTATCTTTAGAGACAGTTTTTCATTCGTAGCTCTTGGCAGGGTATTGTTAAATAATCATGGCACCCTAATTTTATGGGCCATTATGCAGTAATTAATATGATATTTGTGACAACCTCGTATTAAACAAAAATGATGTTTAAATTATGTGAAAATGATTAAGAGGGAAACAAACAGACAACAGCGTTTTTCTTCTTTTTTGCAAACTAAAACCTAAACCAAGATACCCTAGACAGAATAGAAAGATTGGAAAGACGTACCCAAAACATTAATGATTACCTTAGAGACCTTTCTTATATTCTTCTGAATTAATTGCCTCAATTTTTAAAATAGATATACATAAAGAAAGAATATTATTAAAAAAGGGGAAAACACTAAAGCAGGTGTCCAATTATTTTAGGAAGACTAACTCAGAATAAAGAATGTTAAAATAATTTAAGTAACACAGAGATTGCCTGAAGTGTCTAGAAACTACACACTGAGGCTGAGCTGTATTGGTGTGTCCTATCTGGTTTCGGTAGAAATCCACTGTTTCTGGTAGACAGAGAGCATTTATTTATAATCTCTACTCTCAAAAAGCTTTCAAGTAACAGTGTTTAGTGTTGTAATAGTCGTAAGGAAAGTGTGTGACTTTTTATTCAAGCCAGAAGTCAAGCTCTATAACTTTCTAGAAGGAAACTTTCTAACTTTCTATAATTTTTTCATTTTGTTTTATTGACTTAGCTACTTGAAGATCTAATAGGTAAAGTACTAAGATTTTTTCAATGAAAAACACATAATAACTGCACTCTAAATTCTCACTAGAAGAAATAATCTTACCATCCTCTCCAGCTCTTCTAAAGATATCAATTAAGGCAATTGATACGTACAGAAATGAATGGATCTGCTAACTCTCAATTTATAGATTTTATAAAGTCTAATCTTCAAGTTTCCTATCACAAGGAAACTTGGCTTACAAAGAGAAGAGAAATTTACCTGTGATGTACTAGTATGAGGCACTTCATATAATTTTTAATCATTTAATCATTTAAGAAGCCAAATGTTATTATGAATTTTACCAATGAGAAGATTACTTTAAAATTTCAAAGGTTAAGTTCAATGATCATTGTTTTTTAAGCTTTTATTTAAATTTCAGTTAGGTAACATACACTGTAATATTAGTTTCAAGTATACAATTTAGTAATTCAATATTTCCATACAATACCTGGTTTTCAATATCTTATGTGGTAAATACCAGAAGTCTGATTTAAACCCTTATTTTTCTGATTCATTCCCAAGCCCATGTTTAGAACTCTACAATATTTACTTATTGATAAGATTTCTTCCTATAAAACCACTATTTAATAGATGCACTTAACTTTCAAGCATGCAAATAATAAAAAAATACACATAAAATATATTGGAATCTTTGGAAATGACTGAAGGCATTTATTGTCTTCCATTTGTGAAGACAATATCCACAATAATAAATTAAAATGAAAAAAACCCCAAAGATCCTTTCTAATTGTCTAGTATGGACATTTAAGGTCTAGGATGATAGAATTGATTTGTTACATAAATGGGAAACAAAAAAAATATTTCTTCTTTTGCCTTGGACCCCTAAAGCTCAAAATAACAGGTATAATTACTTCAGCCCTCCTGTTACATATATTTTGTTTCTAATCCTGTTTTAACCATAAATACCATTAATTACAAGTTTCCTTAAACCCTTATAGAACAAATTTATGTGTGATCAATATATAAATTATTGTGGGCTCTTTCTCCAGATGATTTTTACTTAAGATTTTAGGGAACTATATACGTTAATATAGTAGCTTTTCACCTATTATTTATAATGGTCTGTTGCATTACAGGCAATTTTCTTATCCTCACTAGCTTCATTTTTGTGCTATTTTGGGATTTTTAAAGAAATTTTAGTAATATCCTGCTCTTGACGATGATGTCTGGAGTTTTGTTTTGTTTTTCCTTTATATATATATATGTATATATATATTCAATCTTTTCAAATCTTTTCAAAATCCAACCAGCATTGATCACCTCAACAACAACAACAACAACAATAAAATCCTTATATTTATTGATAGGATATTTTCCTTTGGAAATGATTTGAGTAAAACTTTTCTCTTTAATCTTACCTCCTGACTATGTTTTAAGGTCATTCTCACCATTCCATTCTATTAAGTAATAGAAAACATTTCCAGGAATTTGAATTCCATTTGCATTTTTCAGAAGAGACCAGAAGATTCTCACTTTGAAAGATGGTTGTTCTCCTTCCTAAAAAGAAATGTGAGAAAGAATTGCTATAAGAAGGCCTTTGGCCTGCACGTGAATTTTCCTAAGAACATGTCAGGGAATGAAATATATTAACAACAAGGACCCACGATGTAACTCTGGTTTCCTGGGATTTGTCCTAAGGTTGATGCTTACTCAAGAGATTCAGCTTCTCTTGGATGTTAATTTAGCACTTACTGTTACTAACTTCTTCAATCCCTAAGGCTATGGATCAGAAACTTAGGATTCCCTAGAGATGAAAGTCCCTGACTTCTGCACATTCTAAAGACCCAATTACTTTACTTAAGGAGAATCTTACCTAGCCATACAGTTCTGGGAGTATTCATTGAATATGGCTGGATTTGATGTCTTCTCCAGAAGCTGGGGTTGGAATCAGAATATGTCCAAAATGTCTGAGTGTTAACATTTCCCCAAGAATATGTTTTTCATTTTATTCTACCGATAATACCAAGTCAATCTTAATAGACTCCTAAATAGTCATTCCACCTCTTTAAACTCTTTTCTTTATCTGAAATGCCATTTGCCACTATCTTTTCCCATTCTGTTGGTTGCCTATTTGTGTTTTTGACTGTTTCCTTTGCAGTGCAGAAGCTTTTTATCTTGATGAGGTCCCCATAGTTCATTTTCGTTCTTGATTCCTTTGCCTTTGGGGATGTGTCGAGCAGGAAGTTGCTGCGATTGAGGTCAAGGAGGCTATTTCCTGCTTTCTCCTCTAGGGTTTTGATGGTTTCCTGTCTCACATTCAGGTCCTTCAGCCATTTTGAGTTTATTTTTGTGAATGGTGTAAGAAAGTGGTCTAGTTTCATTCTTCTGCATGTTGCTGTCCAGCTTTCCCAGCACCACCTGCTAAAGAGGCTGTCCTTTTTCCCATCGGATACTCTTTCCTGCTTTGTCAAAGATTAATTGGCCATACACTTGTGGGTCCAGTTCTGGGTTCTCAGTTCTATTCCATTGGTCTGTGTGTCTGTTTTTGTGCCATTACCATACTGTCTTGATGATGACAGCTTTGTAGTAAATGCTAAAGTCTGGGATTGTGATGCTTCTGCTTTGGTTTTCTTCTTCAATATTACTTTGGCTATTTGGGTTTTTTTTGTGGTTCCGTACGAATTTTAAGATAATTTTTTCTAGCTTTGAGAAGAATGCTGGTGCAGTTTTGATGGGGATGGCATTGAATGTGTAGATTGCTTTGGGTAATACTGACATTTTCACAAAGTTTATTCTTCGGATCCATGAGCAGGGAATGTTTTTCCATTTCTTTGTGTCTTCTTCAATTTCTTTCATAAGCTTTCTATAGTTTCATACAGGTCTTTCATATCTTTGGTTAGGTTTATTCCTAGGTATTTTATGGTTTTTTGTGCAATTGTGAATGGGATCAGTTTCCTGATTTCTCTTTCTGTTGTTTCATGTTTGGTGTATAAAAATGCAACTGATTTCTGTATGTTGATTTTGTACCTGCGACTCTGCTGAATTCATGGATCAGTTCTAGAAGTTTTCTGGTGAAGTATGTTGGATTTATCATGTAGAGTATCTTGTCATCTGTGAAAAGTGAAAGTTTGACTTCATCTTTGCCAATTCTGATGCCTTTTATTTCCTTTTGTTGTCTGATTGCTGATGCTAGGACTTCCAGCACTATGTTAAACAACAATGGTGAGAGTGGACATCCCTGTCGTGTTCCTGATCTCAGGGAGAAAGCTCTCAGTTTTTTCCCATTGAGGATGATATTAGCTGTGGGCTTTTAATAGATTGTTTTAATAATATTTAAGTAAGTTCCTTCTATCCAGACTTTCTCAAGGGTTTTTATTAAGAAGGGATGTTGTATTTTGTCAAATGCTTTTTCTGCATCTATCGACAGGATCATATAATTTTTATCTTTTCTTTTGTTAATGTGATGGATCACATTGATGGATTTGCACATATTGAACCAGCCCTGTAACCCAAGAATGAATCCCACTCGATTATGATGGATAATTCTTTTTATGTGCTGCTGAATTCGATTTGCTAGTATCTTGTTGAGTATTTTTGCATCTGTATTCGTTAAGGATATTGGCCCGTTGTTCTCTTTTTTTGTTGGGTCTCTGTCTGGTTTAGGAATCAAGGTGATATTTGCTTCATAGAATGAGTCCAGAAGTCTTCCTTCCATTTCTATTTTTTGGAATAACTTGAGAAGTATGGGTGTTAACTCTGCTTTAAATGTCTGGTAGAACTCCCTTGGGAATCCACCCGGCCCTGGGCTTTTTTTTGCTGGGAGATTTTTGATAACTGGTTCAATTTCTTCACTGTTATCGGTCTGTTCAGATTTTCTATCTCTTCTCATTTGAATTTTGGTAGAGCATGTATATTTAGGAATTTATTAATTTCTTCTGATGTGTCCAGTTGTTGGCATATAATTTTTTATAGTAATCTCATGGTTGCTTGTATTTCTGAGGGATCAGTTGTAATAGACCCATTTTCATTCATGATTTTGTCTATCTGGGTGTTCTCTCTTTTCTTTCTGAGAAGTCTTGCTAGAGGTTTATCAGTTTTGTTTATTTTTTAAAAAAAACCAACTCTTGGTTTCAATGATTTTTTCAACTGCTTTTCTGGATTCTATATTGTTTATTTCTGCCCTGATCTTTATTATTTCTCTTCTTCTTCTGGGTTTGAGGTGCTCTTGCTGCTCCCTTTCTAGTTTCCTTAAGTGCTCTGTTAGATTTTGAGTTTGAACCTTTTCTAGTTTGTTGAAATAGTCCTGGATTGCAATAAACTTTACTCTTAGGACTACCTTTGCTGTGTCCCAGAGCGTTTGGATTGTTGTATTTTCGCTTTCATTTGTTTCCATATATGTTTTAATTTCCTCTCTAATTGCCTGATTCACCCAATCATTCTTCAGTAGAGTGGTTTTTAACGTCCACATTTTTGGAGGTTTTCCAGACTTTTTCCTGTGATTGATTTCAAGTTTCATAGCATTGTGATCTGAAAGTGTGCAAGATATCATTTCAATTCGTTTGTATTTATGGAGGGCTATTTTATGACCCAGTATGTGATCAATCTTGGAGAACGTGCCATGTACACTCAAGAAGAAAGTTAGTTTCCTAGCTTCAGTGTGCAGAGTTCTAAATATATCTCTTAATGCCATCTGTTCCAGTGTATCGTTCAGGTCCATTGTTTCTTTAGTGATTTTCTGTCTGGTTGACCTATCCATTTTTATAATGGAGTATTAA
The DNA here is from genome assembly GCA_004023785.1 of Mungos mungo. Classification (NCBI taxonomy): domain Eukaryota; kingdom Metazoa; phylum Chordata; class Mammalia; order Carnivora; family Herpestidae; genus Mungos; species Mungos mungo. The sequence goes on from PISW01014251.1 coordinate 17,801, forward strand.
AATCCCCTGCAATTAGCACACTCTTATTGATGCGATTATTTGTTTGCAATTAGTTGTTTTATGTATTTGGGTGCTCCCGAATTCGGTGCATATGTGTTTATAATTGTTGCTCTTCCTGATGGAGAGACTCTGTAATTATTATATAATGTCCTTCTTCACCTTTTGTTACTGCCTTTACTTTAAAGTCCAGTTTGTCTGATATAAGTATGGCTACTCCAACTTTCTTTTGGCATCCAGTCGCATGGTAGATATTTCTCCATCCCCTTACTTTCAATCTGAAAAGGTGTTTTCAGGTCTAAGGTAAGTCTCTTGTAGACAGCAAATAGATGGATTTTGGTTTATTTTTTTTTTATCCATTCTGCTACTATGTGTCATTTGATTGGAGCATTCAGTCCATTTACATTCATAGTTGTTATTGAAAAATGTGTGTTTGATTCATTGTGTTCTCTGTAGAGTTCATGTTTGTATGGATGTCTCTGGTGTCTTATATTCCTTGCTACATTTCTCTCATAGAGTCCCTCTTAGGATCTCTTGTAGGGCTGGTTTGGTGGTGATGAATTCTCTCAATTTTTGTTTATATGGGAACACCTTTATCTCCTCTTCTATTTTGAATGACAGGCTTGTTGGATAAAGGATTCTTGGTTGCATATTTTTCCTGTTCATCACATTGGAGATTTCCTGCCTTTCCTTTCTGGCCTCCCAAGTTTCAGTAGGTAGGTCAGTAACCTATCTACTGATAGGTTTCCCTTTGTATATTAGGGCCCGTTTATCCCTAGCTGCTTTCAGAATTCTCTCTTTATCTTTATATTTTGCTAGTTTCACTGTGGTATGTCGTGCTGAAGTTCGGTTCAATTTACGTCTTAGGGGAGTTCTCTGAGCCTCTTGAATTTGAATGTCTATTTATTTCCCCAGATTGGGGAAATTTTCATGTATAATTTGATCCAGCACCCCTTCAGGATCTCTCTCTCTCTCTTCCTCTTCAGGAACTCCTGTGATAAGGATATAGTTCTGTTTGATTGTATCACTCAGGTCTTGAATTCTCCTTTCGTGCTCCTGTATCAATTTCTCTCTTTTTTTCTCGGCTTCCTCTTTTGCTATAGCTGTGTCTTCTAATTCATCTATTTTCCTTTCTGCTTCTTCAATCCGTGCATTGGCAGCCTCCATCTTATTATTCACCTCACTTATAGCCTGTTTTAAGTCGTCACAGCTATTTTGATGGTTTTTTTTATATCAATATCTTCTCTGACAGCTTCTATGCTTTTTTTCAAGCCCAGCAATTAATTTTGTGATAATCGTTCTAAATTCTTGTTCAGTTATGTTGCCTGTGTCTGTTTTGAGCAGTTCTGTCGCTGTGATTTCTTCCTGGAATTTCTTTAGAGGAGAGTTCTTTTGTTTCATCATCATTAGCTTTCTGTCTCTTATCAGTTTTAAAAGCTCGTTCTGCACTGTGCGCCTATTAGTATCGCTCTATTAAAGGAGGCTCTTTGTCCAGTGCCTGTCATTTCAGGAGATGTTCTTTTAATGGTTTCTCTCAGTTTCTCTTGTTGTGCCTGTCATTAATGTATTTCCTTACTCAGGGATATTTGAGACTTTCCATTATGTGTGCTTTGGCTTGTTTCTTGAGGTAGCCCCAAAAAGGAAAACGCACAGGAAACACAAACACACAAACACACTGACAGATCTGGTAAACACGGAAACTAAATGGGAAAAAAAGGAGTGGGAAAGAAAAGAGAGAATAGGAAAGGAGAAAAAAAAAAAAAAAAAGCACAGCCTGAGAGCCTAAAACCAGTGGAGGGGAGAGATAGGAATGAGATGAGGGAAAAATATCTGGATGGTAAGGGTTGATCTACTCACGACAGTGCTGAAATGTTGGTCTTTCCCAGACTCTAGGGGGAAAAGGGAGAAAAGGAGGAAATAGGAAAATAGAAAAGAGAAAACAAGGGAAAATTTATAAAAATTAAAAATAATTTGAAAAGAAAAAATTGAAAAAAAAAATAGCAGGAAAAGAAGAATTCAGCTCTCCAGCTTGGATGGGCGTGATTTGATGTAGGTCAGTTGGGTCTCAGGGGTTGGTCTCTGAGGCCCCACCTTAGTGGATGCGGGGAGAAGAATGGCAGCACTGCAAGTCCTTCTCAGACTATGCGTTGCCAGCCATTCTCTTGAGTCCAACCTCCCCATGCCATGGGTGGGTCAAATTGTTTCAGTTTTCTAAGTTCTGCCAGGCCTCCAGATCCTAGTCCACCCACTTTAATGCTTCCGCCACCGTTAAAACAACCTCTGGCAGCTGGGCAGCTTTCTGGCCAGGACTGCACAGGGGAATTGGAGAGCCAGCCTTCCCTGGCTCCACCTGAGCGAGCTGCTGGGCCCACCGGAGAACAAGCCCGCTGAGGGGGTCGGATTTCTCTCCCTGTGCCCAGTGGCTACAAATGGAAAGTTTGTCTCTCCACTGTGGCTGGGGCTGAGATCTCCTTTCAGCCTCTCCTCTCCCCTTCGGCTCTGTACCTCCCTGCAGGCCCGTTTGCGTGCAGCGTCTTGTTCTGCAGGCTGGCGCGCAGCTCTCCAAAATTCTGTGCCAACTTGCACGGCCCTCTCAAGTGCTCGCGGCCTTGCACAGTGCTCTGCAGCCTCTGGACACAGGGTCTCTTTGGGCCCGGGGCTAAGTCTCCGGGCACTCTCTTTCCTAGCTCCGCTTTGAGTCAGCGCTCCCTCCCTCAGAGCCTCTGTTCCCAGTTCTCACTCACTTACTCTGAGGCTGATATCAATAAGGGGTCAGTGCAGGCACCTCTGCTCCTGGAGATCAGAAAGTTGTGGTTTTTAGTTCTTCTCAGTTTGATGGTTGTGAGCATGTGAAGGTAACAGTGTTCCCTTCTTCTCCGCCATCTTGCCCCCAACTCAGCAGTAATTTTAAAAAGAGGAAAACCTTGAGGTATGTTTATAATTATGTTAGAAAGATTACAGATAGTAAAAAAGTAAAATCTCTATTTAAATAATTTAAGCGATTTCTTTAGGTCTGGGGATTACACACTGATTCTGAGTTGCCCTGCATAGTCATTAGGAAGTTTTGTACATTCTAGGTGATGACAGAAAAGATAAGTATAGTTTTATTTTTTTAAAATATTTTTGGTGGGTAGCACATTACTGAGTCATTTGATTTTATAAAATTATGACCCATGTCCTGGTTTTAATGAGATAGGTTAACAAAATAGTAACTAATCCTTTTCTGTTACAAAATGTAAAAGAATAATTTTATTTGCTTGAAACATTGTTCTCAGATGACTTACCTGGATACTTCAATTAAGTAATGTTGGCTATGGGATTTGAGGATCCATTATGATTTGAGGAGAAGAAAGGAAAAAAATGGGTCAAGAGCTATGCTTAGTCACGTGGTGGCAGACCAGGACCTGAGAAGATATGTCCAGGAAGCAATGCCTTGTGGTCAGCTCAATGAACTTCAGAAACAATGATGTTGGATACTCAGTTTTAATTTGTTTACTGTTCAGTTCTGTGATTTCCCCCCTGTAATTACACCTGTAATCAAAGTCTGTTTTACCTGCGTTACTGATTTTGTGGTGAATAAATTGTATTCATTGTTTGAGTGAAGCATTTCAAGGAAGGGAGAGCACTCCCTTCAGAAGTAGAAGTTGGCTGAGTGCACCTGGGATTTTATACCTGTATTCACCATTACCTCCTAATAGTTTAAATTAGGCGGCATTTTTATGCCGATTTATGTGGGGCATAGGTATATCTGTTTAGGTGAATTCTTTGGAGATGCTTACAGTATGAAGTGGGACTGAGTTACAAATTAGATGGTAGGGTTACAGTAAGAAAACTGAATAGCTTGGTGGCTTCCAGTCTTCATTGTGTGGTTGCAAAATGTATGTATTTCTTGTGAAGTTCAAAATGCCATTCATATTCACCTAAGTATCAGTAAATTCTTATTTTCAACTTCAGTAAGTTTTAGATTATTTTGTACAATAAAAACTTTTTCTTTTCACTCATGATTTAATAAATATGAATTAACTTTATATATACATATATAATTCTTTTAACAGTGCCTAGAAATTTATAACTTTTTTCTCTTACTATTAATAACTAAGAGCTAATGTAGCTTTATATTACCAAGAGATCTTTCTACTATATTATCAATAAGACATGTAGGTTAAACAGAGGTATGGACAA
>PISW01014252.1:0-21978 GCA_004023785.1 Mungos mungo
TAAATTCCCCAAATGTAGAAAGCCCAGTACTCAAAACATGGCCCTATGAAAGATATTTTGCCTAAAGTGAAACTGATTGGAAAATTAGCATACTTGACAGATATTTGACAGCTGTATGAATAAGAAAAGTATAACACATCACAGTGGGAATTGGTTTTGTTTATATTGTAAAACATACCAGGAGGTACATGTATGGAGACATATTTTCAGCTGTGTCTCAATTTATATTATATCGAAAGGTTTGTTTTGGGCAAAAGATGCAAGTTATCTAAAAGTCTTTATTCTCATATATATAAACTTGATGTTTCCTTGATGTGTTTTAGATAGGATAAATGAAGTTTCAATAATTTAATGTGGCTTTGTTACCTGGAAAAGTTATCAAATATCTAGTACATTATGGGTTTTTGTTTGTTTTCTTGCTTGTCTGCTTGGTTGTTGTTTTTTTTTTAAATAGTGATAGTAACTTCCCTGAAATGCTTCTAGTTTCTTTAGTTATCTACCCACGCATTCTCTGGATTGGGACTGAATGTCTTTGACAGGGATGTCATGTGAATAAGGAGGAATTGGTTTAGTAGGACATACCTCACTACCTTTTTCCATGACAAAATTAGAATAATCATGATGTGACTCTTTGGATTATATATCCTCTAATTTTCTCGTCAATTTTAGTAACATTTTAAAGTAAATGATTTTGATATTGATTTGCTTAAAGTGTTATTCTTCTCCTTATGACAATTTTATGAGAACAGAGATATACTAAGTCACATGTAACAAATAAGATGCACTTTAGGGAGCAAGAAACTAAAGGAACATGTTAAATTTGGAGAAAGAGAAGGTTACCATAGTGGTTTGACATAGTGAAGTTTCATAAGAATTCCCTTTGAATTAATGGATATAAACACTTTAAGGGAAAATAAAAGTTGAAAGTCCCTGTGATACACAATAGCTTAGAGACAAAATACTATACATTAAAGATGAGATATACATGGATCCCTGGATGGGCTTTGAAATCATTCTCTCCACAAAGGCCACAAAAAGCCCTTCAAGCTGTGATATAGCATATATATAAATATGTATATAATCCCATAACATGTATCTAAATATCCTTAAAAGCCACAGATAAAATATTACGTACACTTGAGTGGGAGGTGGATGGCATGTTAAGGTTAGCGAAGTATTTTTGGTTTAAGAAGTTGTGGACATCAATTCTTATGTTTAAAAGAAGGGGGAGCAATAGTACTGTCTGCAATAAAATTACAAGTCAAGTGAGATGTCCTTGAGGAAGCTATAAGCAGACAAAGACATACAATTCCACAACTTTAAATATAAAGTTAATTATATGTAACTTTCACTTAACTTACCTGAGCCTTCCTTGGACATTTGTGGCCTTTGGTATTCTCCACCGCTCTGATGCGCACACCTTTCTTACAACAGAAATATGATAATGTGTATCAGAAGATGACAATATTAGAGAAGTATTCAGTAAATGCAATAAAACCAGTATAAATCTTGAGTTTTGCTTGTTTCTTTCCACACTGGTTTGTTTTCCTTCACAATCATGGGAGGCTAAAAAAAGTAAATAGTACTTTTTGATTAACAACTTTTGTATGAGGTGAAGAAAGATAAAGGCATTTCCTCTCACCAGCTTTGGAGTTTATAAAAAGAAATCACATTACATTTTCATAGTTTACTGTCTCTGTTGAATATTTGATATTTAATGTTTAAAGCTATATTCTTTGATATAATTACACCTGTCAGATCCTCCTGGAAAATGAAGAATATTCTGTACATCATTCCATTACCATAAAACTTGTTACTAACGGTCTCCTAATGTCCAAATAAGGCTTTCCACAGTACAATGCGGGGTGACAGCCCCTTTTTATCCTTATCAAGACATCAGATGATAATTGTATTTATATGTTTAATTAAGTTATTAATACCAACCTCTTTTTTATTGTATTTTTTTACATTTATTTATTTTTGAGAGACAGAGAGAGACAGAGCATGAATAGGGGAAGTGCAGAGAGAGAAGGAGACACAGAATCTGAAGCAGGCTCCAGGCTCTGAGCTAGCTCTCAGCACAGAGCCCAATGCGGGACTCGAATCCATGAACCAAGAGATCATGACCTGAGCGAAGCTTAACCGACTGAGCCACCCAGGGGCCCCGAACTTATTTTTGAAAGAATCACAAGAAGTGTCCAGAGTCACTAGATAATCATTTGGAAAGACATCATAATGACAGATACAACCTGCTGTTTCTTAATTTTGCCAAAAAAAAAAAAATCATGTCTCTTCAGCTGTGTACCATTTGCTCTTAGTTTTTGTTTCCAGTTGAGGTAAAACTACTGATTTTGAAAGTAAGTGTTGTATAACAGTAAGAAAATGAAACTTCAAAGATGCACATGTGTATTAGCATCTCACCACGTGAAGTCATCCAAAAAATTAATATGAAGGTAACAGGAGGAAATTCCTACTCCTGCTCGGGCACTATGGTCACTGGAAAGCAAAGCAAATGAAAGCAGAAATGGTCACATTTTGTTAGAACTTTGCCAATTAGCTTGGGCAAACCATGCAGTATTTAATACATAGTAGCAGAATATTTACTATTGAAGCTTGAAAAGATGTGAGTTCTTTGTGTGCAATCTTTCATTTATGCATGGGAGAGGGTTTTCTTTTTTTAATATTTTTACATTGTAGTACTTGTTTTGCTTGTTGGTGGTGTTTGCTTATTTAATACATTCCGTCAGGGACAGAAATTACATGCTGTTTTTTTTCCCCCTAAGAAGTGTGTCTTGTGTTTTTCCATTATTATTTTCTTTACTTTTTTTTTCCTCTTCTTTTTTTGGTGGTGGTGATGATGTTTAAATGAAGTTGCTTTTACAACACCAAATAATTAATCATCCATTTCCTATATAAAATGTAGCTACTTTTTTGCATGGACCTCAAGTATATTGTAGTATAGAGGTGGAATTTAAGGAAAGGTATTAAGCAGGCTGTGTTGTAGCTTATGGGCAAGTAATAAATTGTATCATTTATCTTGAATGTATCATAGATAAGCTGCTATATAACGATTGCCACTTCAAATAGCTGTGAAATTAGGTGATTAACTAGTTGTTACTTAACCTTCTAATTTCTGTATAAGTCTAATTACATGAAATAGAAGTTGGGGTTTTGATTTAAAAAAAAATAAAGTGGAACTTACCAAATATCACTGAAACATTGTGGATATTTGGTAGTATGAGATGCCACACAGATTTTCTGTCGTTTTTGCCTATAAGGAAGTATCCATCTTGTATTTCTTAACACGACATATTGAGAACAATTTATGGGCTCCCTTCACCTTTTGAGTCTCTCCCTTGGGAGATGCTGAACAATTTGTTGATGCTGGCTAAAGCATATGAGAGCATTAAAGAGTACCTGGAGGTTGTCCATTAACAGGCAGAGGTAATTTGTACTCACCAGTGAAAAATTATATATTTCTTGATCTGCCTATTATCTATCTATCTATCTATCTATCTATCTATCTATCTATCTATCTATCATCTATCTATCTATCATCACCATCTACAATCATCCACCTTTCTATTATCATCATCTATAAACAATCATCTATCTCTCTCTCTCTATCATCTATCATTATCAATCATCTATTATCATCATCATCTATATTCAATAACCTGTTTTTTTGATCCATCGATCATCTACTTAACTATTTATTTATTTATTTCCTTCAATTTTCACCCATACCTAGCATTTCGTTTGTACCACATAGGACCCTTTAAAATTTTTTTTTCAATATTCATTTACTTTCGAGAGAGAGACACAGTGTGAGTGGGAGATAGGCAGAGAGAGAGGGAACACAAAATCAAAAGCAGTCTCCAGGCTCTGATTAGTCAGCATAGAGAATGATGTGGCGCTCAAACTCACACACATAAGATTATGACCTAAGCGAAGTCAGATACTTAACCTACTGAGCCACCCAGGTGCCTCCACACTGTGTAGGACTCTTGATAAAAATGCCATATATTTGGGGGTAGGCTTATCAGTTCTCCATTTCCATAAAGTTCTCCTCAAATTTTTGACACAGGGGAGAATTGATAAATTCTGTTCTATTCCATTATTTTAAAATTGTATGTGTAACAGGCCACGTGGGTGGCTCAGTAGGTTGTGTCTGACTTCAGCTCAAGTCTGCTGACAGCTCAGAGCCTGAAGCCTGCTTTGGATTCTGTGTCTCCTTCTCTCTCCCTGCCCCTCTCTCATTCATGCTCCATCTCTCTCTGTCTCAAAAATAAAGAAATATTATCAAATTAATTAAAAATTTTACATGGAATAAAAATCATAGAGTAAACAAATGTGATGTGTTGGTTTCTTGAATTTCATTGTTTTCATTGTTACCCTTCTTTTCAAGGCAGAAATTCACTGTGTATCCTTCTCATTGCATAGTGAGTTACCATCACTGACTAGTTACCACTTCTGCTTTGATTTCGTTTTTCTCTTTAATTTCACAATGCAGTGTTTATTCATGCTCTTGTGTCCATTTCAATTTTTCTTTCCCACCTTGAAACATGCTCTGTTGTACTTGATTAATACTTAGATTATCAAGTAATCTTTGCAAAAATATTTTATGTATTTTAACGAAGTATATGCATAATACTTCTATGAATTTATTGCTGCATTTGTCGCTTTAATTTCATGCTGTGCATAGATAATATGACACTTTGTGCTTCTTTCTCTATTATAAGCCATGATACAAATTTACCAAATTTCACTTATCTTTTTATTCATAGGTGTTATGTGTCCATCAGCATTACATCATTACAGTGTACATCCTCAATGAACAGCCCTGAGTTTGTTTCCTTAAATTTATATATATATATATAGATTCTTGATAAGAGGGAATTAAATTGACTCATTAATTTCCCTAAATATTTCAGATGTATTATCCCAAGATACTCTTCAGTTAATAAATGCAAGACTTATCCGGATCTTCCCTTTCATGTCATATACATAAATTATGCCCTTCTTGTTAAATGTGCATTTATAGTATTATAAGTATCTTTCATGTAATTTATTAGACTTCCTCTTCCCTTTTTTTCCCCCAGTTACCCAACAGCAGACAATTCACTTAAGTAATACTGGTCTGTTTCGATTGTCAATTTTCCTTTGTTTTTGGACATGGAGTAAGCTGTGTGTGTGTGTGTGTGTGTGTGTGTGTAACAAAAAATTTGATAAGTTTTGACATATGTATATACCGATGGAGCCATAAAAACCTCCATGACAACAACATGTCCATCACTCTAGGAGTCTTAAGTGTTCACCTATGTTAAACACATTCTACTCTTCCTGACTCTGAATCCACCAAGACAACTTTAACTTGCCATTTTCAAAAGCTTTTTATGTTCAAATAATTATAAATTAACAGGAAGTTATGAAAAAGTATGCAAGGAAGTCCTGTGTAATCTACACCCATTTCCCCCATGAGTTGATCTTGCAACACTGTAGTATCATTTCATGACCAGGAAAATGACATTGTTGTAACACACATGGTTCAGATTTCACAAGTTTGGGGTTATTGTTTCTTGTATTTGTGTCCATTCACTGCTCTGCATTTGAACCCATTTTCACATTGTTTCAACCACCACTACAGTCAAATTGTAGAGCTATTCCGTCTCCACAAATTACCCTTTTGCATCCCTTTAACTGTCTCCCCACCTTTTGGGTAGCTGTTCCTAACTGTTGGTGACCACTAAAATTTTTTCCATTAGCATAAAATTTTCACATGAATAAGTTTTCATAAATAGTACACAATCTGTAATCTTTTGAGATAGCGTCACTCTTTTGAGGTCCATCCTCGTTTTGTGTGTGTATACCTTTATTCTTTAAGGTTGCTGAATGATATTCCATGGTATTGGTGGCAAAACTTGTTAATCCATTTAGTCATTGAAAGACATTTGAGTTCTTTCAAGTTTTGAACTATTACAATACAAATTCTATAAACATTTTCTTTTTTAAAATTTTTAATGTTTTATTTATTTTTGAGACAGAGAGAAACAGAGTATGAGTGGGGAGAGGCAGAGAGAGAGGGAGACACAGAATCAGAAGCAGACTCTATGCTCTGAGCTGTCAGCACAGAGCCTGACACAGGGCTAGAATCCATTAACATGAGATCATGACTTGAGCCAAAGTCGGAGGCTTAACTGACTGAGCCACCCAGGTGCCCCTAAACATTTTCTTAAGCTGATTGTGTGAACATACATTTTGATTCTTTAAGAATCATTTCCAAGTACGTGATTAGTGGATTGTTTCAATTTTGGTTTTTACTTTATAAATAAAGTAAATTTTGATGTTCCACTTCACCAATGTGTACATGTGTATATTACATTCTTGATGTCCTATTTCTAAATTCTTTGCCTGCTCTTGGGTCCTATAGAGATTTGTCCCTTTGCCTTTGTCTAAGCATATCATAGTTTGACATCAAAGTTGTAATCCATTTGGAGGGTATACTTTGTATAATATTTAAGTCAACATTATTTGCTTGTGTTTTGTCTGAAGACATTCAATGATTTGAGAATAGTTTTTGGAAAACAAGTTATCCATCTTCTAAGGAATTAGCTTGGTACTTTCATGAAAAATTAGTTGTACTTTTAAAAAAAAACTCTATTCTGGGTTTTCGATTCTCTTTCATTGCTTTGGATGTCTTTCTTTCCACCAATGCTACACAGTTTTATTATATGGTAAGTCTTAACATGGAGCAGAGAGTTGATTCCATTTTATTCTACATGTTTACATGTTTTCAGACATGCCAAGTTCCTTAAGATTCATTACATTTTAGTATAAACTCAGCCATATCTATACAATATCTTGCTGGGATTTTGTTCGGATTGATTACCTATAGGCCTGTTGAGTCTTCCAATCTATGAACTCAGTCTGTTCCACAGTTTATTCAGATGTTCTAGATTTCTTTAATCAACATGCTTTTCAGCATCCAGATCCTGCACATGCTGTCTGAGTTTCATTGTAAGCTTATTTCATTATACTTGTGGGTGATTATACATGGCGTTTTAAAATTTTGGTTTCTACAATATATTTGTATATTGACCTCGTATCTTTGTTCATTCATGGAATCCTGTAACCTTGTTGAACTCACATTTTTTCGGGGGGATAATTTGAACTTTTCTGTGAGACAAAAATGCCAATTGTTCTACACGGGGTCCCTCTCTTCATCTTTGAGCACTGCCTCTTATGCCATTTACTTTCATTGTTTGGAACTTCTCATATGATCTGTTTTCTGTAGCTATAGATGAATCTGCATTTGAGATTTTGTCCTGTAAATTTAATGTTAGATTGTTTATACTTTTACATCTGATCTCCTTTTCTCTGCATAATAATTTTGAGAGTCATTCATATTTTTGTGCATACCAATAATTTATTGCCTTTTATAGCTGAATGGTATTCACTTGTTTAGATATTCCACAATGTTTTTATCCATTGTTAGGTGGAAGAACATTTGAATTATTTCCTAAATCTGATTATTATAAATAAGTTTTCTGTGGACAGTCACACACACGTTTGCAATAGAATGTGTTGTCTCTTCTTTTGGGTAAATCCATGGCAGTGGAATGTCTAAATATATTAGCTGCTTTTTAACTTTTTACAATGGTAAATCATAAACCAGAGGGTTTTCAAATATTTATATGATTTTAATTTTCCATCAATAATTATGAAAACTTTTACTCCCCCATAAACTCACCAACAACTACATATTATCCTTGATATATAGTGTTATCTCACTGAAGTTTAATTTGAATTTCATAAATGAAATTAATGCTAGGCAATCTTTTCAGTTAGTATCAGTTCCTAATGTAAAATTATTATTTCCTATGAAGATTATATTTTATCTTCTTAAAAAGTTTTTTTTAATGTTTTTTATTTATTTTTGAGAGACAGAGAGAGACAATGCAAGCTGGGGAGGGTCAGAGAGAGAGGGTGACATAGAATCTGAAGCAGGTTCCAGGCTCTGAGCTAGCTGTCAGCACAGAGCTCGACAGGGGCTTGAACCCACGAACTGTGAGATCATGACTTAGTTGAAGCCAGATGCCTAACTGACTGAGCCCCCCAGGTGCCCCATTCCTAAAAAGTTTTTATTTTTATTTATTTTTATTTTTTTATCTCTTACATATTTTAATAGTTTATTTTCAAATTGGTTTCCATAATACACCCAGTGCTTCTCTCCACAAGTGCCCCCCACCATGACCATCACCCCCTTCTCTCCCTCCCCCTTCCCCTTCAGTCCATGGTTCATTTTCAGTATTCAATAGTCTCTCATGATTTGTGTCCTTCACTCTCCCCAGCTCTCTTTCCCCCTTCCTCTTCCTATGGCTTCTGTTAGGTTTATCCTGTTAGACCTATGAGTGCAAACATATGGTATCTATCCTTCTCTGCCTGACTTATTTCACTTAGCATGATACCCTTGAGGTCCATCCACTTTCCTACAAATGGCCAGATTTCATTCTTTCTCATTACCATGAAATACTCCATTGTATATATATACCAAATCTTCTTGATCCATTCATCAGGTGATGGACATTTGGGCTCTTTCCATGATTTGGCTATTGTAGAAAGTGCCAAGAGAATGTAGATTCTGGCAAGGATGTGGAGAAATGGGCAGTCTCTTAACACTGTTGGTGGGAATGTAAATTAGTGCAGCCGCTCTGGAAAACAGTGTGGGGGCTCCTTTAAAAGTTTTGAAGGTTTATTTATTTATTTATTTTTATTTTTTTATAATAGTTTATTGTCAAATTGGTTTCCATAATACACCCAGTGCCTCTCCCCACAAGTGCCCCCCACCATGACTATCACTCCCACCTTCCCTCCCCCTCCCCTTCAGTCCATGGTTCGTTTTCAGTATACACTAGTCTCCCTTGCTTTGTGTCCCTCACTCTTCCCCTCACTCTTTCCCCCTTCATCTCCCCATGGTCCCCTGCCAGGTCTCTTCTGTTAGACCTATGAATGCAAACATATGATATCTATCCTTCTCTGCCTGACTTACCTCGCTTAGCATGACACCCTCAAGGTCCATCCATTTTGCTACAAATGGCTATATTTCATTCTTCCTCATTGCCATATAGTACTCCATTGTATATATATATATATATATATATATATATATATATATATATATATATATACCACATCTTCTTGATCCATTCATCAGTTGATGGGCATTTAGGCTCTTTCCATGATTTGGCTACTGCAAGGCAAAGGAAACAATCAAAAAAACTAATAGGCAACCAACAGAATGGGAAAAGATAGTGGCAAATGGTGTATCAGATAAAGTAATAGTATCCAAAATATACAAGGAGCTCGCTAAACTACATACATGAAAAATGAATGATCCAGTGAAGAAATGGGTATAGGGCTTGGATGGACATTTCTCCAAAGAGGACATCCAGATGGCCAACAGGTACATGAAACGATGCTCAGCGTCACTCGTCGTCAGGGAAATTCAAATCAAAACCACACTGAGATAACACCTCACACCGGTCAGAGTCGCTAAAATGAACAAATCAAAAGACTATAGATGCTGGCGAGGGTGTGGAGAGACAGGCACCCTCCTACACTGTTGGTGGCAATGTAAACTGGTGCAACCGCTCTGGAAAACAGTGTGGAGGTTCCTCAAAAAACTATGGATAGAACTCCCCTATGACCCAGCAGTAGCACTGCTAGGGATTTACCCAGGGGATACAGAAGTGCTGGTGCATAGGAGCACATGTACCCCAATGTTCATAGCGACACTTTCTACGATAGCCAAATCATGGTTCATTTATTTTTCAGAGACTGAGACAGACCATGAGTATGGGGGGATGGGTGGAGAAAGAAGGAAACACAGAATCCCACACAGGCTCAGGCTCTGAGCTGTCAGCATAGAGCTCAACACCGGGCTTGAATCCACAAATGGTGAGATCATGAACTGAGCCAAATTTGTACACTTAACCAACCAAGTGACCCAGGTGTCCCACGAATATACTTCCCATATACTTAGTAATGAAATAGAATCTTTTTTTTTTTTTTGTGAGAGAAAAGGTGCAAGGAGTGAGTGGCAGAGAGAGAGAGAGAGAGAGAGAGAGAGAGACAGAGACAGAGACAGAGACAGAGACAGAGACAGAAAGAAAGAGAGAAGCGGGGCTTACTCAAAGTGGGGTTTATGTTTTTACCTGAAGTGTGGCTGCTGTTCACCTGATGCTGGGTCATGTTTACCCTAAGGGGCTCTAGCTCACCTGATGTGAGACTTGAACTCCCAAACAGTGAGATCATGATCTGAGCCAAAGTCAGATTCTTACCCAACTGAGCCACCCAGGTGACAAATAGAGACTAAATTTTCCATGTGAATGAAAAATATTATTGAAATTTATAAGTCTTAATACTTTATTTTTCTCTTCTGGCTTACACTCTGAGGGCTAATCAAAGCACTCAAATATTTATTTTAGGATGGGATACTGTGTTATGTTTACTTACCATTTGTTTTTACAAATTCATTTATTATTAACATTTCACTGTAACTCTGTCCAACCTACATAAGAAATATGTATTTCCTTATATTTGTACAGGCATAACTCATATTTAGGTATATATTTTAATAATTAAAAAAATTAACCATAAATGCTCTATTTATATTTATTTTAATGACTCGATATAAATATATATAATTATGAATTATTTTTATTTGAATTTTATTGGCTTTACAATTAATTTTATTCCATGATGATGGAATCGGAAAATAGCCCAGTCTCTCCATGATGCAAATAAGCCCTTTGGAAGTAAAAAAAGATACTAAAAATAAACAAAAAATAGGGGAATTGGGGAGTGTCAAATAGAAAATATATCCAGAAAACCACACCAAGTATATACATTTGTCATCACATTGTTCATCTCCTAGTCATAGAATTTTCTTCCCTTGTTTTTTCCAGGCAGAGGCAGGGTCATCAAATTAATGTAGTCAAGCAATGTATCCTAAACAAAATACAGTACACACGTATATGAAACAAATTTGTGGAAAGTCAGCCTTGTGAAAGAGGCAACACTGTTATTTATGACAGAGTAAACCTCTTATACAAGTACATAGAAACAGCTAGAACATGAATTTTCACACAAAAATTACCCTTTTTGTTCAGAGAGATAAAGTGTTACTTGTTAGACAAAAATAAGCATTTAAGATTCAAGATAGGGCACATGGTTGGCTCAGTGGCTTAAGTGTCCAACTCTGGATCAGATCTCAGAGATCCTGGGATCAAGCCTCGCACTGAGTGCCATGCTGACAGTATGGAGCCTACATGGGGTTTTCTCTCTCCTCTCTCTGCACCCTCCCATGCTCTCTTTCTTTAAATATAAATAATGAAAATTTAACATTAAAAAAAAGAATCAAGATCAAGTGATAAGAGAAATTTAAAAAGCTTAAAATGTCTGAGGCAGGCCCCAGTAAGTTAATTTAGTTGCTATATCCACTATCATAGACAAATGGGAACATTTAGTCAAAATTAGATGCTGTGGTCGTTTTCTGGATTGTTGAAATGACCCCTGTGTGTACTCTACAGACTCTCTGAAACTTCAGGAAAAAAAAGCAGACAGTAATGGCACACATGAGAAAAGACCAGGTCACAAAGACTGCTCATGGAGTGGAAATATTGGGGCAAATTCAGAGGACTGATGACTTCAAGTCAGTGTGATACACTAAGTGTCTTTAAAACTACAATCAGATGTGTTTTAGACCCCCCCCCCAGAAGCCTGTGAAGGCTAAATACAAAAAACACACTCACAGAAGAACACACCTGCACACACACAATACGTGGACACTGGAAGGTTTATTGTGATAGTTGAGAATAACACAGGAGTCATTTTAACTCTTTCTGCCCAGGTAGTCTTCTTCCCTCCCATACATCATTCCCACACTCCTAGCTTGGTGAGAGTTAAAGACCCATCCTTGTACTAACACATTGCCTAATTATGATGCTTATAATTCTCGTCTTTCCATCAAGAATGGAATATATATGTGTTACTTCGGTGTATTCAAAACACTTCAAAGTATGAATGGTACACAGAAGTCACTCTCTAGATACATATTATGAACTCATTTATCTTTGATTTTCCTTGTGAAAGAATGAATAGAAATGTTTAATGTTGGTAATCTATTTCACAGAAATTATATAGTACACAATAAACTTAAGAAAAGGTACTGCATAACTTTTTCCGTAGCCTATGGAAAGCATATTTTACATCTCTGTTCCTCAGGCTATAGATCAAGGGATTCAGCATGGGAATAACAAGGGTGTAAAATATGGACGCTACTTTATCAGTGTCAAAGGAGTGACTGGACTCAGGTTGCACATACATAAATATCGTAGTCCCATATAACAATGTGGCCACTGTCAAGTGGGACCCACAGGTAGAAAAAGCCTTGTGCCTCCCCTGAGCGGAGTTCATCCTGATGATGGCTGCCAGGATCAGCAGGTAAGACACAATAACCATCAGAAGGGAGGACATCAAATTAAAAACTGAAAAAATCAAAATCATCAGTTCAATTTCAAGCTTATTTGAGCACAGCAAAGATACCAAGGGAAGACAGTCACAGTAGAAATGATTGACAATATTGTAGCCACAGAAGGATGATGTAAAAATATTTATGTTGATTGACAGAGACACAAATGTGCTGTAGAGATAGAGGATTGCCACCAGCACCTGACACAGCCTTTGTGTCATGATGACTGGATAGAGCAGAGGGTTACAGATGGCCACGTAACGGTCATAGGACATAGCCGACAGAATGAAAAGCTCACTATTAATGAATATAGTGTAGAATGCTCCCTGTGTGGCACAAAAATAATAGGAAATTGTGTTTTCTTCCACAACAAAACTTACTAACATTTTTGGCCCTACAGTTGTTGAATAAACTAGATCAGTGAGAGCCAGGTGTTTGAGGAAGAAGTACATGGGTGTTTGCAGTCTGGAGTCCACCGTGGTGAGGATGATCATGCCTAGGTTGCCCACCACTGAGACTGTGTAGATGATGAGGAAGAGTCCAAATAATGGAGTCTGCAGCTCAGGACGTCGTGTGATACCCACGAGAATGAATTCATTCATCAGTGTCAGGTTGTGCTTTTCCATCCAGATTTCCTAGAACATCTATTCTGGATAGAGATATCATCACAGCCAGTAGATATCATGTACTATGTCCTGAGAGAGGTTTTTGTATGCCAAACTAGTATAAATAAGATACATCCAAACTGTCCCATTGAAGATATTGAAACAAACCCAACTCCCACATTGAACAACTATGTATACATGCAGAAATGGAAATAGATCAGTAGTTCTCAACCGGACTCATTTTACTCCATGAAGAATATTTTCCAATGTTTAGTGACATTTTGGTTGTCATATCCAAGAGTTAGGATGCTACTGATTTCTAATTGTTAAACACCAGTTAAATTGTTAAATATCTTAATATAGCCAATATTTAGGCCATGATAATATTCAGCAAGGAACAATAAGAGTAAAATGTGGGAAAAAAAAACCTTTTTATATAGAGTATTATATAATAGATACTTGTATTTATTGTCGATAATAAATAGATAAAGCTAAGTGATCTGAATAGTAAAGAAAAAAGAAAAAAGTTAAAAGTTTAAATATTAGATATATACAGATGATTATTCTACTATTTTTAATGTATTATTTCTACCATATATGATTCAATCTCGAGATGATGTTTATAAAATACAATTCTAATATGACCTAAAAGATATGTCTATTATATATTAAGCTTTTTCAATTTTTAATTAGTTTCAGAAGAGGGGAGATAGTCAGAGAGAGAAGGGAAAATATACGCATATAGATAGAGAGAGAAAGAGAGTGAGAGAGAAAGAGAGAGAGAGAGAGAGAGAGAGAGAGAGAGAGAGAGAGAGAGAGATGTCATACAGGCTTAGCCCTGTCAGTGCACAGCCTGATGCAGGGCTCGAATACATAAACCATGAGATCATGACCTGATTCTAAATCAGGAATTGGACACTTAACCAACTGCAGAATCCAGGACTCTCCATAATAAAAATGTTAAACCACAAATTTCTCAAATGCAGAAAGTCCAGTACTCAAAACATGGCCCTATGAATGATATTCTGTCTAACGTGAAACTGACTGGAAAGTTAGCATGCTTGACAGATGTTTGACAGCTGTATGAGTTAGAAAAGTATAACAATCACAGTGTGAAGTGGTTTAGTTTATATGGTGAAACATACCAGGAGATACATGTATGAGGTACAGTTTCCACTGTATCTCAATTTACAGCATATCCAACGGTTTGATTTGGGGAAAACATGCAAGTTATCTATAAGAATTTACTCTAGTATATAAAAGTGATGTTTCCTTGATGAGTTTTAGATAGGATAAATAAAGTTTCAGTAATTTAATGTGTCTTTGTTACCTGGAAATAGTTCTCAAATATCAAGTACATTATGGGTTTTTGTGTGCTTGCTTGCTTGGGTGTTTTTGTAAATAGTGACAGTAACTTACCCGAAATGCTTCTATTTTCTTTACTTATCTACCCACACATTCTCTGGGTTGGGACTGAAGTTCTTTGTCTGGGCTGTTGAGTGAATATGTGAGGAAGTGCTTTAGAAGAACATCCCTCACTTCCTATTTGATGACAAAATTTGAACAATTATGTTCTCACTCTTTGGATTACATATCCTCTAATTTTCTCACCAATTTTAGTATCATTTTAAGATAGGTGATTTTGATATAAATTTGCTTAAGGTATTATTCTTCCCCTTGTGTCATTTTTATTAAAATAGAGATATACTAAGTGACATGTAACAAATCAGATACATTTTATCGAGCAAGAAACTAAAGGAACATGTTAAATTCGGGGGAAGAGAAGGTTACAGCAGTGATTTGACATAGTGAAGTTTCATAAGAATTCCCTTTGAATTAATGGATATAATGCATAAGGGAAAACAAATGTTTGATGTCATCATGATACACAATAGCTTAGAGACAAAATACAATGCACTAAATATGAGATATACATGGATCCTTGGGTGGGATTTGAAACCCCCTCCTCAAAGTCCACAAAAATCCCCTCAAGCTGTGATATAGCACATAATGCAGTTAAACATGTATATAATCCCATAAGATGTATCTAAATATCCTAAAAACCCACAGATAAAATATGATTCTAGAGTGGGAGGTGAATGGCATGTTAAAGTAAAAGAATTTTTCTGGTTTAAAAAGTTGTGGGCACCAATGCTTCTGTTTAAATAAAGGAGGGGGAGGGAATAATACAGTCTGAAATAAAATTACAAGTCAAGTGAGAATTCCCTGAGGAAGCTATAAGCAGACAAAGACATACAATTCCACAACATTAAATATAAAGCTAATTATATGTAACTTTCACTTAACTTACCTGAGCCTTCCTTAGACATTTGTAACCTTTGGTAATCGCCTCTCAGATGCACACGCCTTTCTTACAACAGAAATATGATAATGTGTATTAGCAGATGACAATATTTGAGAAATATTCAGTAAATGCAATAAAAACCAGTATAAATCTTGGGTTTTGCTTATTTCTTTCCACTTATTTTCTTCTCCCTCACAATCATGGGAGACTAAAAAAGTAAACAGTACTTTCTGATTAACAATTTTTCCATGAGGTGAAGAAAGATAAAGCCATTTCCTCTCACCAGTGTTGGATTCTATAAAAAGAATCATATTATGTTTTCATAGTTTACTGTCTTTGTTGAATATTTGGTATGTAATATTTAAAGCTATATTCTTTGAGATAACTACACCTGCATTCTGTCAGATCCTCCTGGGAAATGAAGAATATTCTGTACATCATTCCATTACCATAAAACTTGTGATTAAAGGTCTCCTAATGTCTAAATAAGGCTTCACACTCCACATTGTGGGGTGATAACACCTTTTTTCTTTATCAAGACATCAGATGATAATTGTAGTTATATGTGTAATTAAAAGATCATTAAATACAAACTTATTTTTGAGAGAATCACAAGAAGTGTCCAGAGTCACTAATTAATCATTTGGAAAGACATCAAAATGACAGATACAACCCGCTGTTTCTTAATTTTGCCAAATTAAAAAAATTCATGTCTCTTCAGCTGTGTATCATTTGCTCTTAGTTTTAGGTCCAGTTGAGGTAAAACTGTTTATATTGAAGGCGAGTGTTGTATAACTGTAAGAAAATGAAGTTTCAAAGATGCACAGGTGTATTAGTCACTCACCATGTGAAATCATCCAAAATATTAATATGAAAGAAAAAGGAGGTAATTTCTACTCCTGCTCAGTCAATATGGTTACTGGGAAGCAAAGCAAATGAAAGCAGAAATGGTCACATTTTGCTAGGGTTTTGCCAGGGAGTTAATGTGGAACTTACCAAACGTCACTGAAACACTGTGGATATTTGTTAGCATGAGATGCTACACAGATTTTCTGTCTTTTTTTGCCCGTAATGGAGCCTTAATCTTGTATTTATTAACATGGCGTTTTGAGAACAATCTATGGGCTCCCTTCACCTTTTGGGACTCTCACTTGGGAGATCCCAATTTGCTTATGCTGGCTAAAGCATATGAGAATATTAAAGAGTGCCTGGAGGTTGTTCATTAACAGGCAGAGGTAATTTGTACTCACTAGGGAATAAATTATCTATCTATTGATTGATCTACCTATTGTCTATCTATCCACCTATCATCGTCATCTACAATCATCCACCTTTCTCTCTATTATCATCATCTATATACATTTGTCTATCTTTCTATTTATCTATAATCTATCTATCATTATCTATCATCTATTATCATCATCTGTTTATTTATCCATCTATCATATTTTTTTACCACTTATTATTTATTTATTTCACTCCAATTTTCACTCATACTTAGCGTTTAATTTGCACCACATTGGACCCTTTTTTAAAAAAAAATTTTCTCTTATCGATTATTTTTGAGAGACAGGCAGAGCGTGAGTGGAAGATAGGGAGAGAGAGAGGGAGACACAAAATAGAAAGCAGGCTCCAGGCTCTGAGTGGTCAGCTCGAACTCCCAACCCATAAGACCATGATCTGAGCTGAAGTCAGGTGCTTAACCTACTGAACCACCCAGGCGCCCCCACACTGCCTAGGACTCTTGATAAAAATGCCATATATTTAGCGTAGGCTTATCAGTTTTTCCATTTCCACCGAGGTCTCCTCAAATTGGTGACACAGTGGAGAATTGATAAATTCTTTTCCATTCCATTATTTTAAAATTGTATATGTAATAGGGTGCCTGGGTGACTCAGTAAGTTAAGTGTCCGACTTCAGCTCAGGTCAGAACCTGGAGCCTGCTTTGGATCCTGAGTCTCCCTCTCTCTTTCTGCCCCTCCCTTGTTCATGCTCATCTCTCTCTGTCTCAAAAATAAATAAATATTACCAAATTAATATAAAATTGTACATGGAATAAAAGTCTTACCTGAAGCAAATGTGGCATGTTGTTCCCCTGACTTTCGTTTTGTTTTCCTTGTTACCCTTCCTTCCAAGGCAGATATTTGGTATATGTCCTTCTCATTGCATAGTCAGTGCATCACTGACCAGTTACCGCCTCTGTTTTGACTTTGTTCTTCTCTTTAACTTCACAGTGCAGGATTTTACTCATTCCCTTGTGTCCAAGTCATTTCAATTTTTCTTTCCCAGCTTGAATCATGCTCTGTCGTACTTGATTTATACGTAGATTATCAAGTTATACTTGCAAAAATATTTTACATATACATAACTGTGTATATGCATTATACTTGTATGAATTTTATTGCTGCGTTTGCCACTTAAATTACATGCTGTACAAAGGTAATATGACATTTTGTGATTTCTCTATTATAAGCCATGATACAAATTTACCAAATTTCACATATTTTATCAATAGTGTTGTGTGTCCATCAGCATTACATCATTACAGTGTACATCCTCAATGAACAGCACTGAGTTTGTTTCCTTAAAATTATATATATATTCTTGATAAATGGGGGTTAAATAGACTCATTAATTTTCCTAAATATTTCAGATGTTTTATCCAAATATACTCTCAAATTAATAAATGCAAGACTTATCCTGGTTCTTCTCTTTCATGTCACATACATAAATAATACCCTTCTTATTAAATGTGCATTTATAGTATTATAAGTATCTCTCATGTAATTTATCAGACTGCTTCTTCTCTTCTATTTTCATGTTATTGAACAGCAGACATTTCATTTAAGTAAATCTTGCATTACTTAATGTAGGTGTGTATATACATTTATATATATACACACACATATATATAGCACAGAACTGGTAAGTTAAAAAAATTTAATGTTTTATTTATTTTTTAGACAGAGAGAGACAGAGCATGATAGGGGGACAGGCAGAGAGACAGGGATACACAGAATCCAAAACAGGCTCCAGGCTCTGAGCTGTCAGCACAGAGCCGGACACAGGGCTCGAACCCACAAACATGAGATGATGACCTGAACCAGAGTTGGAGGCACAACTGACTGAGCTACCCAGATACCTCCAAAATTGGTAGGTTTTGACATATGTATCTACTGATGGAGCTGTAAATAACTTCAGGACCCAAACATGTCCATCTCTCCAGAAATCTCAGTGTTCACACATGTTAAACCCACTCTACCCTTTCTGCCTCTTAATCCACCAAGACAACTTTAATTTGCCATTTTCAAAACTTTTTATGTTTAAATAATTATAAATTAACAGGAAGTTGTAAAACAAAGTGTGCAGAGAAGTCCTGAGTAATCCACACCCAGTTCCCCTGATGATTTAATCTTGCAACTTTAAATGAATCTTGTAGCAGGATTTCATGATCAGGAAATTGACATTGGTGTAACACACATTGTTCAGATTTCACAAGTTTGAAATTACTGTTTCTTATATTTGTGTAAATGCACTGCTTTGCATTTTAGCCCATTTGCACATTGTTTCAACCAATTGTTGAAATTGTAGAACTATTCCATCTTCACAAATTTCCCTTTTACTATCCCTTTAAAGACACACTGTCTTCCCAGCTCTTCGGTAGCTGTTCTTAACAGTTGATGACCACTCATATTTTTTCCATTAGCATTATTTTGTCACTTTAACAACTTTTTACAAATAGTACACAATTGGTAGGCTTTTGGGATAGCGTCACTCTTTTTTGAGGTCCATATTTCCTTTTTTGTATGTGTATACCCTTTGTTCTTTAAGGTTGCTGAATGGCATTCCATGATATTGGTGGTACAACTTGTTAATCCATTTACTCATTAAAAGACATTTGGGTTCTTTCCAGTTTTCCACTATTATGAATACAGATCCCATAGACATCTTCTTAAGCTGAGTGTGTGAACGTACATTTGATTGTTTAAGAATCATTTCCAAGAAGGTGATTACTAGGATGTTTCAACTTTGAGT
Organism: Mungos mungo; assembly: GCA_004023785.1. Taxonomy (NCBI): domain Eukaryota; kingdom Metazoa; phylum Chordata; class Mammalia; order Carnivora; family Herpestidae; genus Mungos; species Mungos mungo. The sequence continues at coordinate 19,478 of PISW01014252.1, forward strand.
TTTGCTTTAGCAATAAAGTAAATTTTGATTTTCCACTTTACCAATGTGTAATTATGTATATTGTGCTCTTGATGTTCTGTATCTATAATTTTTCCTTTTTCTTAATTCCTATAGAGATTTACCCTCACACTTTTGTCAAAATATATCATAGGTTTACATTAAAGTTGTAATCCACTTGGGGGTATACTTTGTATAAGATTTAACTCAACATTATTTGTTTGCTTTTTGTCTGATGATATTCAGTGATTCCAGAATGATTTTTTAAATAAGTTATTCATCTTCTATGGCATTAGCTTGGTACTTTCATGAAAAGTGAGTTGTACTTTTTAGAAAACTCTATTCTGGGATTTCAATTCTCTTCCATTGCTTTGGATGTCTTTCTTTCCACCAATGCTACACAGTTTTGATTTTTATATGGTAAGTCTTAACATGGAGAAGAGAGTTTCTTCCATCTTATTCTACATATTTACATGTATTTTAGCTATGCCAAGTTCCTGATGATTCATTACAGTTTAGTATAAACTTAGTCATATCTATACAATAACTTGCTGGGATTTTGTTTGGATTGTATTACCTATAGACCTGTTGAGTCTTCCAATCTATGAACTCAGTCTGTTCCACAGTTTGTTCAGATGTTCTAGATTTCTTTAATCAACATGCTTTTCAGCATCCAGATCTTGCACATGCATTCTGTGTTTCACTGTAAGTGTATTTCATTATATTTGTGTGATTATACATGGTATTTTAATATTTTGGTTTCTATGATACATTTGTATGTTGATCTTGTATCTTTGTTCTTTCATGGAATCTTGTGAACTTGCTGAACTCAGATTTTGACAGGGGGATAACCTGAAGTTTCCTATTAGACAACATGCCAGTTGTTCTAAAAAGGGTCTAAAAAGGGTCATTTCCAAGCTCTATGCCTTTTATGCCACTTGCTTTCACGGTTTGGAATTTCTCATATGATCTTTTTTCTGTAACTATAGATGAATCTGAATTTGAGATTTTTCTTGTAAAATTAATGTTAGATCTTTTATACTTTTATGTCGATCTCCTTTCTCCCTTTCTCTGCATAATAATTTTGAGTCATCCATATTTTTGTGCATACCAATAATTTATTGCTTTTTATAGCTGAATGGTATTAATTAGTATGAATACTCCATGATTTTTTTTATCCATTCTCTAGTGGGGAAATATTTGAATGATTTCTAAAGTCTGATTATTATAAATTAGTTTTTTAATGAACAGTCACATACATGTATTTGCAATAGAATGTGTTGTCTTTTCTTTAAGGTATATCCATGACAGTGGAATGCCAAAATATAGTAGCTGCTTTTTCACTTTTTCAATGGTAAATCTTAAATCAGATGGTTTTTAAATATTTATATAATTTTAATTTTCCACCAATAAGGTATGAGCGTTTTCATTCCATATATACTCATCAACAACTAGGTATTATCCTTGATATATAGTGTTATCTCACTGAAGTTTAAACTGAAATTCATAAATGAAAATAATTCTGAGTAACGTTTTCTGTAGTAGTAGTTCCTGATGTAAAAGTATTATTTCCTGTGAGGAATATCGTACTTTATCTTATTTTAATGTTTTTTACATTTATTTATTTTTGAAAGGCAGAAACAGACCATGAGTGTGGGGCGAGGAGCAGAGATAGAGATACACACAAAATATGGAGCAGGCTACAAGGCTCTGAGCTATCAACATAGAGTTAAATGTGGGTCTTGAACCTATGAACTTTGTGATCATGACTTTAACCAATTGAGCCACCCAGGTGTCCCAAGAATATATTACTTTCCGATATGTGTAATATATATACTTAGTAGTGAACTAGAGGCTATTTCTTTTGAGAGAGAGAGAGAGAGAGAAAGAGAAAGAGAGAGAAGTGGGGCTCCCTCAAAGTGGGGCTCCTCTTTTTACCTGAAAGGGGCCTCCTGTTCACCTGCAGCTGGGCTGGTCTTCACCCAAAGGGACTCAAGCTCACCTGATGGGGCTCAAATTCAATGAACCATGAGATCATGATCTGAGCCAATGTCAGATTCTTAACCAACTGAGCCACCCATGTACCAAATAGAGACTAATTTTTAAGTGAATTAAATATATTATTGAAATTTATAAGTCATACTTTATTATTACTTTTTTGGCTTAAACTCTGAAGACTAATCAAAGCACGCCTATATTTATTTCAGCAGTAGGATATTGCCTTATGTTTACTTACCATTGTTTTTTCAAATCCATATATTATTAATATTTCACTGTAACTCTGTCCAACCTACAAATCTAAGAAACATGGATTTCCTTACTTTTGTACAGGCTCTGTATAGCTAAGTGTATATATATATATATATATATATATATATATATATATATATATATATATTTTAATAGTTTATTTTCAAATTGTTTTCCATAATACACTAAGTGCTTCTCCTCCACAAGTGCCTCCCACCATGACCATCACCCCCTTCCCTCCCTCCCCCTCCCCC
>PISW01014253.1:0-21963 GCA_004023785.1 Mungos mungo
CCAGAGGTGAGAGACCCCCCCCCAAGGAGCCTGGGCCAGAGGTGAGAGGACCCCCCAGGGAGCCTGGGCCAGAGGTGAGGAGCCCCCCCGGGGAGCCTGTTTATCAAAGAGCCGGACCTACCACAGGCCTCCTTGTGCATGTGTCCAGCCTGCTCCCAGCAGGGCTGCGGTCCAGAGCTGAGCTGTCACTCGGGTCACCGGGCCCTGCTGGGCAACCCTGCAATGCTTCAGGTGACACAGCCATTTGGAGCACACCCAGGACTTTTGTCTTGGTCCCCTAAGGAGTCAGGTGCTCTCACGGGGCCTCCTGGGGACGTCCAACTCAGCCCCTTCTCCGGCAGTCTTGCTCAGTTGAAGGAAATGGGTGGCCCCACCTTCTCCCAAGGGGCAGGGGGCCAGCAGGATAGGGAAGGCATGTGACAGAGACGTCAGTGCTGCTGCAGGCCTTGGGGGTCCTCCAGGTGGGCACAGGGCGAGGGTAGGAGGGGCAGAGGTGTCACCCATACCCCCTGGCGGTGTCTGAACAGTGGGGCCTCTGCCGTATGGAAAGCCCACCTCCATGGCTCTGTTGGTCCGTCCCCGGGGCACAGGGGTTGGGACATGGGGTAGGGGGAGGAGGCACCCATCTCCTACGTGCCCTGCAGAGCTCCCCGCCCCACTGTGCGCACCACCTTGGGCCCCGCCTGGTGTGTCCAGGAGACCCTGACCTGGGTCTTCCCGCGAAGCTCCTCCCACCTCCTCCCAACAGTGCCTGGCCCCTCCCAGCCTCCGTCCCCCTCCCCTCCCTGTCCCAAGAGACAGGGCTCAGGGCACAAGCCCCTCCCCAGCCGGGCAGAACCCTCCCCCCGGCAAACTCCCCATCCAGAGGTCTCTGCTGTGCCAGGCCGTTTCCTTCTGCCGGGAATGACCCTCCTTCAGGGGCTGGCCGCTGCACCCAGCCGCTCTCAGTGACCCAGTGACCCAGCTGCCAGGCTGTGCCCACGGAGCCAAGGGCCTGGGTATAAGTCACGAGCTCCGAAGACGCTTTGAAGCTGCGGCCCGTGTCCGGCGCCGGCGGCAGGCCAGGTGGGGGCGGGGCCCGGTGCGCCCCAGGGAGGACGCCTGGCCGTGGGGCGTCCCCGAGCGGCTGCTCCACGGCCGGCAGCAGGTGAGGGCACAGGTGTGGCGTTCACAGGGACCGCCCGCCCAGGCGGCCTCTCCCACGGCGGCCCCGTCCTTGGGGTTCGGGGCGGGCCGGCCCTGACACGTCAGCTCAGGTGCCCCGCTCGGCCTGCTCCTCCGGAGGCCCCCAGGCCGATGGCCGGTCTGAACGTGTCCCTCTCCTTCTTCTTCGCCACCTTCATCCTCTGCCAGGCGGCCAGGAGGGCGTGCAAGGCGCTGCTCCCGGCGGGCGCCTACGCCAGCTTCGCCCGGGAGGCGGTGGCCGCGGCCCAGCTGGCGGCCTGCTGCCTGGAGATGCGGATGCTGGCGGAGCTGGGCCCCTGGGCGCGGGGCTTCGGCCCTGACCTGCTGCTCACCCTGCTCTTCCTGCTCTTCCTGGCTCACGGGGCCACCTGCGACGGGGCCTCGGCCAACCCCACCGTGTCCCTGCAGGAGCTGCTGCTGGCCGAGGCCTCGGCGCCCCGCACGCTGCTGCAGCTGGCGGCCCAGGGGCTGGGCGTGCGGGCGGCCTGCGCCCTGACCCGGCTGTACTGGGCCTGTGAGCTCTGCGACCTGCATGTGCTCCAGAACCTCATGGACGCGCACTGCAGCTCCGCCCTGCGCACGCCCGTGCCCCACGGCGCGCTGCTGGAAGGCGCCTGTGCCTTCTTCCTGCACCTGGCCCTCCTCCGCCTCCGGAACAGCCTGCCCGCCTTCAGGGTGCCGGCCGTGGCCCTGCTGGCCGCCGTCATGGCCCACACCGGTGAGACGGGGCTGCTCTCCCTGGGCCCCGCGCGGGGAGTCGGGGAGACAACTGGGCTGGGCTGGGTGTCCGGGGAGGGACCCTGGTCCCAGCCGCTCCCTGGACCCGTGGCCCCGGCTCCGGCGGAGCGGCCCTCCTGCCCACGTCCCCATCAGCACAGGGAGGCGAGGATGGGCTGAGCCCCGGCCTGCGTGCGTGCCGGGAACCAGGTGGGTATTTTGGGGCGGCCCCTCTGCCACCAGGCGGGGCCCCCAAGAACCGCCTGTGCCTCCTCCCGCAGCGGGGCCCTTCACGTCCGCCTTCTGCAACCCGGCGCTGGCCACCTGGGTCACCTTCCACTGCTCGGGTCACACCCTGCTGGAGTACGTGCAGGTGTACTGGCTGGGTCCTCTGGCAGGTGAGCGCAGGGGTCAGCCGGGGTTCCCCGAGGGCGGCAGGCCTGGACAGCAGCTGGGGGAGGCCACACAGCACCCCTGGTGGACGCGGGCCCTGGGCGGGCAGGGGGGGCCGCAGCCACACCTGCGGGGCGTCCTCACAGACCTGAGCTCGGGTCCCGAGGCGGGAAGAGGCGGAGCCCGCCTAGGTGTCTGGCCCTGAGTCTGGGGTCCGGGGCAGAGGCCGCTTCTCCTCGGGCGCCCAGCCTCAGCCCCTTGGCCACACCTCGGGGCCCAGTGGAGCTCTGGAAGCCTCCTGCACCTCTGTCCACACGGTGGGCGCATTCTCGGGGAGCACCTCGGCCTCCCTGGGGCTCCCAGCTGCAGGCCCCGGAACTCTGAGCACCATCATCGCTGCTGTGCGTGACCTCCGTCTCCACCTGGCCGAGGTCTCGGGCACGTGAGGTCTGACCACAGAAAGTACCGGGAGGAGGAGCAGTCCTGCCCGCATCCCCGTGCCCCTCCAGAGGCATGGGCCTCCCCCCCACTTCGCTAAACAACAGGGGAGCCCTTCTGGGCTTTCAGTTCGGGCACTAACTCGTGGCCCCCGGCCTCCACGGCCTCCTAAGGGCAGGGCCGCGTGCACAGGGTCGGCTCGAGGGGGCTCTGCATGAGGCCCTAGGGGCTTTGCATCACACCCGCCACGCGCTCTCCTCTCCGGCCGCGGCAGACCTACCTTCCCAGTGACGCCAGTGGCCAAGTGAGGATCTAAGATCCTCTGCTCCAGGAGTTCTGGGAAGAAGCTGGGACCAGGCGGGGCCCTGCCCTCAGCCCCCCTGCATCCCAGCCCAGGCCCCACTCACACCCCAGCACAGCCAAGCGCATGGATGACAGGTGACCTCAGGAGGTGGGCCGGGAACAAGGAGGCTGCGCCCACGGCCCAGGACACGTGTGGGGACGCCAGGCCCGGGTCCCCAGAGCCTGGTCCTCATGGGTTGCGCGCATCCCCTGGGGAGCGGGCCCCGTGGGGGAGGGAGGTGTGGAAGGGCCAGACCAGGGTCCAGCGAGGGCTCGCTGCTGGAGAGGTGCAGGCCGCCCCCAGGCCCAGGCCCGCGGGCCCCGTCCCGCTGCCGATCGGGCGTGAGCACCCGCCTGACGCCTGGTCTCCCGCAGGGATGGTCCTTGCCGTCCTGCTGTATCACGGCCGCCTTCCCCGCCTTTTCCAGAGGAACCTGTGGTTCGGCCAGAAGAACAAGTACCGAACTCCCAGAGGGAAGCTGGGCCCGGGGCCTCGAGACACCCGGCCGCCTGCAGAGGGGAGCCGAAGCCGGGAGCCCGGGCGGGGCGCGGTGGGGCCGGAGCCGCCGGCCTCCCGCTGAGCCGGCACCTCTGGGAGCGTCGACGCGGGGCCTCCCTGGGCTGCAGGGGCACCAGACCTGCAGCCCTTTCTCCCCCGAAACCCTTGTCAATAAACTATTCCCGAGACCCGCCTGCCTCCCCGGCCTGACAGAGGCTTCCAGAAGGGCAGGCAAGGGGGAGAGCGGTACACAAGGGAGGCTGGCCTGAGTCCCCACCCTCTTCCCACCGGGTGTCTCCTGCCTCCTCTTCACAAAATTAGAATCAAAGGGAAGACCAGACCGAGGAGGGAAGGCAGGCGGTCCGGGGTGAGTCACCGAGGTCCTGAGGTGATCCTGGGGTAGAAATTTCCGCTGACGGGGCCTGGCTGCTCCCGCGCACCCCGGAACCCACGCCCGGGGAGGCCCGAGCAGCCCCCGCACCCTGAGTGAGGCCTGCGGGGCATGGGGAGGAAGGCGGCCTGAGCCTGAGCCTGTAGGGGGCTGGACACGGGTCCCCGACCCCACCAGCCACCGCACCCGGCCTTTGGGGCAGCACGGCCCTGTGTCCGGGAGACCAGGCAGACCCTTGCCGGTCACCGGCGTGAAGACCCCTGAACCTGGGCCTCTCTCCGCCCCCCAGGCTGGGAGAGCCTCAGCCAGTTCCTCTCCCAAAGACCAGAGCTAATCTGGAAACTTCCACCCCAGAAGGGGAAAGGCCTCCTGAGCTGGGGTCCTGGAGGCAGGGCGGGCAGGGCCCCAGCCCAAGGCGTCACCCTGACCTCTGGCCGCCGAGAAGCACAAGAGGCAGAGAACGAGGAGGCCCCACGTGAGTTTTCCCTCATGTGGAGACCACGTGGCACCAGCTTCCTAGCGCTGGAGTGAAAGGGGAGCCCCACCCCACTTCCTGCAGCTGCCTCTTCGCCCCTTTTTCATCTGCTCTCCCCCCGGCCTGGCGGTGGGGCTGCTCTGTCTGGGCCCCAGCTCCCTCTCCCCTCCGCTGCGTGGCCTTCTGGAAGGCCTGACGGGGCTACATGGAAGCTTCCAGAAGGAGGACCATGAGCACACAGGGGTGGGGCCAAGATGGGGGGCCATCCAGTTCTCTCTGAAGAGAGCCTTTGTGGTCAGGGGGCTGTAGCCCAGGAAGGAGGAGAGGGTCCTGGGGTGGGGGGGCAAGGCCAGAGGCCAGCTGGCGCATCTGTCCCCATGGGACGTGGCCTCTGCACAGATCCCTCCAGGACAGAAGCCTCTGGTGCTCATGTAGTAGTTTTATTCTTTTTAAGTAGGCTCCATGCCCAGCAAGGGCCCAGGGCGGGGCTTGAACTCACAACCCTGAGATCAAGACCTGAGATGAGATCAAGAGTCAGATGCCCAAGCGGCTGAGCCGCCAGGCGCCCCTCATGTAGCAACGACCACCGGTGAGTTCCTGCAGGAAAACCTGTGGACGTTGCAAGAAACACTATCAGCAAATTATTAGCATTCTCCGAGGAGTTTAGGATCTTTGTTTTGGAAAACTTCAACATCGTAAAGCAAACCCCACATGCTTGGAACCATAACTTAAATGTAAGGAACTGTGCGTTTGATGGAAGGAACACAATGTTCATAGTTTTCATATGGAGCTTTGATGAGCTGATACACGGAAGGCAGCTTAGAAACGGCTACAGAAAGCGGATGGCGAGTTTAGCACGAAGAATGCAAGAACGGCTCAGTGTCGGCCGTTCGGCGATGTCATTCCCCTTGTGAATCAATCTAGGAATAAAATCACGATTATGTCCGCCGACGCTTCAAAGTCCTCTGAGAACAGGTAACGTCTGTTCCCTGTTCAGAGAGAGGCGAACACGTTAGGAAGCGTGTCCACGCGCACGTGGGCACAGGGTGCGCACAACCCGGCGCCCCGCCCAGTGGGGACGGACCGCGTTCCGGCGGAGGAAGACAGGAGTCCCAGACGGCACAGAGACAGTGCGACCGGACAGGAGGGAATGATGAGGGACTGGGAAGAAACAGACCCCACAAAACCCAGCCCAGGCACTGAGAGACTCAGGGCGGAGTGTGACGTTATGTAACATGATGTAACATGATGTAACATGATGTAACAGAGCTGCCACGGCCTCACTGCCTCAGGGCAGGCTGCTCAGACCGACCTCCTTCCAAAGGCGGCAGGAGGGAGGTAGAGAAGCCTGACGGACACCACCCGGAGCAGGGGGCCAAGGGTGACAGTACGCAGCTCGGTAGGGCATGAGGACAATGGCCTTGCCCTCCTGGTCGTCCTCCCCAAACCCACAATCCCAGTCTGACAGGGGAAAATGTCAGATAAATTCGAACAGAGGGACAGCCCACGAAGTGCCTGGCCCGTCCTCTGCACAATGACCAGGGTCATCAGAAACCAGAGGGGCCGGAGAGGCTGTCCAGCCAAGAGGACCCGTGGAGTCATGACCGTGAAACCCCGCGCCATCCCTGGCATGGCGGAGAAAGCACCAGATAAAAGGCACGTTCTGGGGCCTGGGGGGCTCAGTCGGTCGGGCGTCCGGCTCTGGATTTCGGCTCCCGACAGGATCTCATGGTTTAGGGACCGCGTTCCGTGTAGGGCTCTGCGCTGGCGGCACGGAGCCTGCTTGGGATTCTCCCTCCCTCCCTCCCTCCCTCCCTCTGCCTCTGCCCTTCCCCTGCTCATGCTTTCTCTCTCTCACTCAAATAAATAAATCAATAAACAAACAAACAAACTTAAAACTAAGAAAAACACATACAAACGAAAATACACATCAGAAAACCCTAAACTCGGTGACTGATCGTAACCGACACGCGTTCGGGGATTGTAACAAACGGACTGGACGGCGGGGAGGCGGGCCCGGCGGCCTGGCTGCGGAGTGTGCGCGGTGTCTGCCCCTCTCAGTCTGTCCGTGTCTAAAACGAATCCTACGGGGAACACAAAGACCGAGCCCAGAGAGAGAAACAATAAATGTTTTATGGGGCAGGACGAAGCCCCATTATAATCAATACCTGTGGAAAATGCAAGTGGCTCAAACACCCCCCCGGAACGATCGTGGCAGAGCGCGCATAGAAGCTTGGCTCCCGTCCATACCGGCTTTGAGGAAGTCAGGTCGACCACAGCGCACGGCGGGCGGCGGACAGGAGGAGCCGGGGAGACCCCCGGCGGCCGCTCTGGGGCAGGAGGCCGGGCCACGGCGGAGGAGACCCGCTCCAGGGCGAGAGGACCGGCTTCGTGCGCGCACCAGGCCCCGAGCGGCGCGGGCGTCGGGCCCCCGCGGGAGGACGCGGGCAGATCCCGGCCACCCGTTCCCGACCCGCGGGGCTCCGGAGAACCCGCCTCGGGCCCTCGTGCGCGGCCTGTGCCCACGCGCCTCGGACCACCCGGCCCCCCTGCCCGTCCCAGGCCCGGGAGACGCAAGGATGCTCTGCGGGCGAACTCCGCGGTCCCGGCGGGCGTGACACCCCGTCCCTGGTCCCCCCCGGCGCTCTGAGCACCGGCGCCGCTCCGCTCAGGACCCCCCACGCGGGGCCACGCAGGGAGCCGACTGCACACTCGCGTGCGCCCGCCTGTCTCCAGGGTTCCGGAGGGGTTCCGGCAGCCCCGCCCCCCCATCTCACGGACCCGATGGCCTCGTCAGGCAGCCGCATGGAGACCCTCACCGCAGTCCCTGTCACCTCTGATCCCGGAAGGGAGTTGGTTCTCCCTGTGACGTCACCACGCCCCGCCCGGGCGCGCCCCTGCAATCCGCATGGGGCTGCAGACTCCGTTAACAGGTTTTCCATCCTCGTCCCCGGGTCACATGGCCAGGCCATCGGCTGCCGCCATAAGTCAGTAAATACAAACCAGAGAGGCAGACGGCACACGGTGCAGTTCACCGACTGATTCACTTTTGCTTCTTTGTTCGGAGTGGGGGCCTAGGACGCTGCCCGTCCACCAGCCAGGCAGCCCCTGCACTCGGGGGCTGCGCGAAGCTCCCGGGGGGCCCCTGCCAGCAGACCTGAGCACCTCTCTGCACCCCTGCAGTGGCACAGGCTCCTGTAAAATACGCGGTAAAACGTCCCGCTGCCCGGGCCTCTTCCAGCCGCTGGGCTCCCACGGCCCGGTTTGTCTGGCGTCACCCAGGATGTCACCAGGATCTCGGGTTTCAGGATTACGTCTTTCGGTCAGAAGCAATGTCAAGAGAACCAAACAGTCCGCTAATGGGATGTTTCCCGGCCCGGTATCCCGGTGGTCACGCCTGGGTGGCCCTCACTGGCCTTGGCCACAGTCCGCACAGGGCTTCCGCACCCCGGCTCCTGACCGCCTCAGTTAGGCGCCATCCCTTTTTGCCCACCAGGCGACCTATCCTCTTTTGAAATAATAGCCGCTTTGGGCTCGGCCTTCTTACTGGCCCGCATTTCAATGCTGGCTGAAGGGGCCGTCGACGTGCCATCTGGCTGACGCCGTCGGGTGGGCAGGAGCCCCTCGGCCAGCACAGCATCTGTCCCACAGCACAGTCAGGCGCGGCAGGTGCGAGATGTGAATCCTTCACACTTTCCAGTTTCCATCCAAACCTTCCCCTTCGAGTCCAACCACCCTTGCATTCCCTTATCTTCCCGGCCTGCCTCCAGAAGGTTCTGGAATCGGTGCACAGGGCTCCCACACGAAGGGGTCCCCAGGGGAGTCCCTCCAAACCCCCCCCCTCACCCTCCAGTGAGCCCACGTCCGAGGAAGACGCTTTTCGTTTTACTGAAACAATTTTCATTTTCTCTTTTAGTTTTATGGCCGTCAGGTGGTCATTCACGGCTCACGTGGGAATCTGTCAGGTTATAATTCGTAGACGGTGTCCTACAGCTGCAGGTGGCAGGGACGGTTCTCACAGTGCTTCGGGGTCGCTCTATGTGTGGGCAGTGTAATTACAGTATTTCGTGGTCGCTAACAAATGCAATAACCCAGACACAGCCGGATCTTGGCCTTCTAAAATAAATGCAATTTTTTTCTCTCTTGGTTTTATAGTTGTTATCGAGTCATTACACAACACCTCAAAAGGAGACCTGATAAGAGTATAATTTCAGGGTGGTGTTTGATAAATGTTCATTCCCCACACATCGGCCGCTTGACCGGCTGAGCCCCCCAGGTGCCCCTCAAGGACACGCTGTTGACGCGGGACCACGGGCCTTCCCGTGCAGGCCCGGCGTCCGCCGCCCCCGCACGCTGGACTCCGGGCAGAGCCCAACAGGGCCGCGAAGCAGCTTCCAGAGGCGGCGGCGGCTGCGGAGGGAGCTGCTGTGGAGCGAACCCGGGAAGAGGTGGCGATGGGTGTGGAAGCGGAAGGCAGGCTTGTTTAGCAGGACTCTGGAGGCCAGCAGGGGGAGCCCTCGAGCGCCGCACTGGGGGTCCGCTGCAGACCCAGCGGTGACCAGGCAAGTTGACCAGAAAGAACCCTCATATAGGAGGAAAATAGGTGGTTTTATTTAAACCCAGATTAAGACAGCCGTCCAGGAAACACGAAGTTCACAGAGAAGTGAACGTCCAGAGAGTAAACCGTTTTTACAGGGTTCTATACCTTTTACATAAAGAGCCACAAGTCAACACATCAGAGGTATATATTCTTGTTAAAGTTCAAAAAGGTCATAGGTTGGCGCATAGGCGGGAATCATGAGGCTCAAGGTCGAGTGTGCAGGGAGTAGCCCCATTGGTCCACACGCGAAGGACAAGATGGTTTCCCTCTAGGCTACTCCTTCGCAAAGCAGGTGTATAAGGTATGCACGGCGGGCCATGCACCGGGCTTTTGGTTTAAATATAAAGTTAATATACGCTCAGGCTGCCTTAGAAAGAAATCTAAAATGGCTTCCCTTGGATAGCAGCGCTTTAGAGAATTTTTCTCTCACCAGAGGAAGAGAGGGACCTTGCAGGTGGAGGGAGACCTATCCCAGCAGGAGGGAGGGAGGTTTCCCCTTTCCCTGGCAACAGCCCAGCCAATGAGAGGCAGTCACAGCCAATGAGAGCCCAGCCAATCAGAAGCCACTATATTTCCAGCTCCTACTTTGCTCCAGTGGACTTTTTTATTTTATTTTTTAACGTTTATTTATTTTTGAGATAGAGACACAGAGCGTGAGTGAGGGAGGGTCAGAGAGAGAGGGAGACACAGAATCCGAAGCAGGCTCCAGGCTCTGAGCTAGCCGTCAACACAGAGCCGGAAGTGGGGCTCGAACCCAGGAACGTGAGATCCTGACCTGAGCCGAAGCTGGACGCTTAACTGACTGAGCCACCCAGGCGCCCCTGGACTTTTAGTTTATAACGGCCCCTTCCTTATAAAAGACCTGCTGGGGGCGGGGCTGGTTCCCGGGCTTGCCTGCGGTTTGGCGGTAGCTTGCTTGTCCTGGGTCGGGATTCCCTGCTTTTCCCAAACACACCCAGTTCCGGCTGGTAGAATAACCGCAGTTGTAGTTCTCGGGTTAACCGCGGCCTCGGCGCTCCGGGATGCGCGCGGCCGGAACCTGGCAGAGGGCGGGCTCCCCGGGCTTGAGTTCTGCTTCTCGCTGGGAAATGGCAGGGGCGGGCACCTCACTTCCCCACATGGACCTCGTCTGGGAGGGCTTGGGATTCCCTAAGCGGATGCCAACACTTTGCGATGCCCACTGCGCGCCAGGCACGGTCTAGGTGACTGACTGCTCGCTGGGGTCTCATCCCGCACTTCCCCCCATGTGCTGCCTAAATGACTGAGCCACCCAGGCGCCCCTCCCCCACTCACATGTTGAAATCCTCATTCCAGATGTGCTGGGGTTAGGAGAAGGGCCTCCGGGTGGTGACCAGGCCTTGAGGGTGGAGCCCCCCACAGTGGGATCAGTGCCTTTAGGACAGCTGGGCTCAGAGCCACCTGTGGCTCCTCCGGGTGAGGACGCCTGAGGATGCCGTGAGGTGCGGGAAGCAGGAAAGGCGCGCCCTCACCAGAACCCCGACCCTGAGGCCCCTGCCGGCTGACGTCCAGCCTCGGCGCCACGAGAAAAGAGGCAGCGCCGTCCGTGGTGTTCGGTTACAGCAACTGGAGTGGACTTAGGAACAGCCCTGGGAGAGACGGGCGCCTCCTGCACGGCTGGTGGGGATGTGCACTGGTGCGGCTGCTCTGGAGAACAGTGTGGAGGCTCCTCAAAAAACTATCCATAGACCTCCCCTGTGACCCAGCACCAGCACTGCTGCGGATCTACCCAAGGGACACAGGAGTGCTGATGCACAGGGGCACATGTACCCCAATGTTCATAGCGGCACTGTCAACAATAGCCAAATCAAGGAAAGAGCCTAAATGCCCATCACCTGATGAGTGGATCAAGAAGATGTGGTATATATACACAATGGAGTACTATATGGCAATGAGGAAGAATGAAATCTGGCCATTTGTAGGAAAGTGGATGGACCTCGAGGGTGTCATGCTAAGCGAAATAAGTCAGGCGGAGAAGGACAGATACCATATGTTTGCACTCACAGGCCTAACAGGAGAGACCTAACAGAGGAACATAGGGAGGGGAAGGGGGAAAGAGAGTTGGGGAGAGCAAGGGAGGCAAATCATGAGCGACTGTTAAATACTAAAAACGAACCAGGGTAGAAGGGGGAGGGGGATGGGGGAGGGGGATTGGGAATGGAGGAGGGGACTTGTGGGGAAGAGAACAGGGTGTTTTATGGAAACCAATTTGACAATAAACTACCTAAAAAATAATAATAATAAAAATAAAACAAAACTCTTAAAAAAAAAAAGAAGAAGAAGAACAGCCCTGGAGTCAGGAGACACCGGAGGGCCAGGGGACCTCAGGACAGGACTGAAGCCCCGCACCCCTGCCTGGCGCTGGCCGCGGGGACAGCAGGCCCTCAGCACCACGCGCGGCCTGCACTTGGGCGCGTCCCGGTCGATTTGGGTATTCCCTCCCTGGATGACCTAACACCGCAGTCCTGCCCGGAGCAGCTGGGTGGGGAGAGGCAGGTCGGGAGCGGGGGGTCTCTCCCATCCTTGCCCCCTGTGCCCAGCGCTGCCCCTTGCTCTTTTTCAGGAACCCAAAGCCTCCTTTAGGGAGAGAAAGAGGTTGGACCAGTCGGCAGCAGGGACCCAGAACAACCCACCGGCGGGAGGCGGGAGGCGGGGGCGGGGAGTGGGCGGGGCCTGGCGGCAAGGCCCCGCCCCCCGGTTGCCGAGGCGGAGGCTTGTTGAGCAGCTCCGGGGACAGCGACGTGGACTCTTGGACTTGGTGAGCGAGACGGGAGGTGCCCGGGCCAGTACCTGGTGGGGGGGCGGGCGTGTGCTTGAGGTGAGCCGCGACACACCGGCCCCGCCCCTTCCCCCCACGGCGCCTGCTTGAGGGCAGAGGGTCACACATCTGCCTCCCGGCTGCCTCGGTCCCCTGCCTTCGCCTGGCCCCCTGCGACACGGCGGCCCCCATGACGCTGTTGACGGTCGGCGCCGGGGCCCGCTGCGCCTCGGCCCGGAAGGCAGCACCCCAGGGGCTCAGGAGTCCCGTCCCCCGTGGTGGCCCTTCAGCCTGCTGAGCCCCAACACTGCCTCCGGCTGGGACGGCCCGACCCCAAAGGGATCAGTCCTGCGAGCTGACCCCAGGGAGCTGCTCCGGGGGGGAAGGCGCCCTAACAGGGGTGCTGGGGAAGGAGGCGCACGCGCCTCCCGCGAGCTCATCAACAGCCTGAGCCCCACCTCTCTGGACCCCCATGCGCACCTCCCCAAAGTGGGACGCGGGCTCGCTGGGGGGGGGCGGCACCGGCTGGGGGGGGCGGCTGGACTGTGGCGGCGGGCCCGCTCCTCACTGCTGCCCTGAGGGTGCTTGGACGGGCGGACGTGGAAGGACTTGCCCCTGGGGGCCCTTCCAGCTCAGGCTTCTCCTCCAAGGCCCCTCGTGGTGACACAGGAGTGCCCCCCTTTCGGGAGCCGCTTCCCGATACCCTGGTGGGCAGGGCCGCCTGTGCGTGAGCGGGGGGAGGGGTGGGCCAGCCCCGGGGGACGCAGGGGCCGGTGGCCGGGCTCCCCAGTGAGGCGTCTGTGCTCATCCTGTGAGTCCATTCCAGGCCAGGTCCCGGGGCCCCAGCGGGGGGGACACATCCTGAGACCACACTGTGGTGGGGAGAGGCCCCCCCAGCGGAGGGACCGCAAGGCCCCTCAGCTCAGCCTGTGGGTGTCCGCCAGCCTGGCCCGGAGTGGGAGGCTCCCAGAGAACAAGGGGCTCCGGGAAGCACCCCAAACCCCCGAAGGCAAGGACCGGCCCCCCTCGACGCCCCAAGAACACATGGAACAGTTTATGAAGGAGTGCCTTTGACCTTGTTTAGTGGCAGTGCCTCTGTGAGCGCCCTGGGGCCTGCTGGCCTTCTGTCTGCAGCACCGGCCTGAGGCGAGGCCCTGTAACCTCCGAGGGATCGGGGTTCTAGTCACGGTCTACGGGGGACAGAAACACCCTCCCCGGCGCGTGCCAAGGAGAGCCACCGGGTGCTCAGGGGGCGGAGGACAGCGGCTGGAGGTCAGCCCGGTGCAGGGCAGGGTCACCGCCACCTGGAGCGTGAGAGCTGGGCTTGGGGAGGGGACGCACGCAGGCCGAGGGGGCCACCAAGAGGCCAGGCCGGTGGAGCCCCGAGAAGAGAGACCCGTGAGGGGGCGATTTTTTAACGCCCTGGTTCCGTTCTGTTTGCTGAGGGACGGTCCGCACCCCCAGGCCCACAGATCCGAAGTCACACCGTGCGCAGAGGGGCTACTTTGGGTGCACGCCGTGGAGGAGCGGTCGGGTCGCCCTGGGGGGGCCCGGCGCCCCCCGAGCCGCGTGCTGCCGGGCCGCGTGTGGGGCCTCTCCCGTGCTGTTGGCCTCAGCTGCCCCCCGCTGCGCGCCCGGGTCAGGGTGGTCGCATGTGGCAGCGCCCCACATCTGTCCCCAGGAAGGCCAGGACACGCTGAGGACCGCCCCCACCTCTTCCTGGAATTCTTTGGCCACGAAATAGTAGGTGACGGCGTCCAGGCAGCAGTTGGCGTTGGCAACGCGGGAGGTCACCTGCACGAAGGCAGCCACCACCTGGACGGTGGGGCAGGCCGCGTCCGTCCGCTCGGCCACCAGCTTGGCCAGCAGGGCCACGTGCAGCGGGAGGAAAGAGAGCACGAAGGTGGCCAGGTTGGCCGCCACCACCTGCAGGGCCCGGAGGATGCGGGCGGCGTCCGGGGGAGGGGCCCGCGCGCGCCGGCGGGCCAGCAGCCGGAGCACCTGCCCGGAGCAGAAGCCGAGGACCAGCAGCGGGAGGAAGAAGAGCAGCAGGGAGAAGACCAGGGTCCTGGAGCCCCGGGTGCGGCCCCGCCCGAAGCAGAAGCTCTCGCCCTCGCGCAGCCAGGACGCCGGCAGGGCCACCGCCCCGAAGACCAGCAGCCAGAGGGCCAGGCAGGTGAGGGCGGCCTGGCGGGGGCTGCGCCAGGCGCGGGCCCGCAGGGGGAAGCGCAGGGCGGCGTAGCGGTCGGCGGCGACGGCCGTGACGAGGCAGATGCTCATGTAGGTGTTGACGTAGTAGAAGCTTTGCAGGACCCTGCACAGCGCGCCGTCCGGGGCCCCCGCCGCCGGGCCCAGCGTGTGCAGGACGCCCGGCAGGCTCAGCAGCAGCAGGCAGTCGGCCGCCACCAGGTTGGCCATGTAGACGCGGGTCTCCGTCCACCGGCGCAGGCGGCACCAGAACACCCAGAGCCCCAGGCCATTGAGTGGCAGCCCCAGCGCCAAGATCACATAGATGGAGACGCTGGTGGCCAGCTGGGACAGGCCGCTCCTCTCTGTGCTGCAGCCCTCAGACCTGTTCCCGGGGCCCAAGGCCGCCGTGGCCCCGACAGCCGCAGCGGGCGGGAAGATGGTGCGCACTCCAGCTTCACCTGGGGGCGGGGAGGGAGAGGCTGCTGCGGTCTCTCCCCTCCTGCTTCACCTCTTCTCCCTCTGCCCCGCACCCCTCTCCTTATCTCTTCCCCTATTTCCTGTGCAGCCCCAGGGCTCCCTCTCTGGACCTCAGAGGGCTCCACGGCGGGGGGGGGGGGTTGGTGTGGGAGGGGGGACTCCTGACAAGAGGGTCTGCATTCCTAGATGTGGATAGTGGCCCCTGCCACCAAGGGGACTCTGAGGGCTCCCGTGGCTCTCGGCTTCTCCACCAGAGGCTTTAGCTCAGCCCAGGACCTTTGCCACGTTGCTGTCCCCCACCTGTGGCCCTGTCCAAGGTCCATCAGGCTGTGACCCATGGAGCGGGACCCCCAGACTCTTCTGCCAGGGGCCAGAGGGGGTCTTATTCTGCACGGAGGGAGCCCCCCAGCCCGTCCGGAGAGCAGTGGGAGCGCTGGGCTGGCCCCGCCCTCTCTCCTCGCCTGTTAGCACCCCTGCTTCTGTGTGTGTCTCCCTCACCCCGGCTGCCCCACTCTGCCCTCCCCCTCTGTTCACTTCCTCCTGGGGCCCTCTTTCCCCTCCCCTGCCAAAGCTTTCCCCTGCCCCCTCCACTCTCCCCTCTCTCCTCCTCCCCCTGCTTCCGTGCTCCATGGCCCCCCTCCCTGTCCGTCCACGGACGCTAACTGCCCCCTCAGCCCTTGCCCTGACGCCTGCTGGGGCTTGGAGCCCGGGTTCGGGCGGAAGGCGCAGGAGCCCCGGGTGGTGGCGGCGAGGCGGGGGCAGGAGGGCTCCCGGCGGGGGCAGGAGGGCTCCCGGAGGGGGCAGCAGGGCTGCCGGGCCAGGGTGCACTTACCCATCTGGGACAGCTGGCACCTCGGAGGCTGGGGCGGGCCGCTCGCTGCTCTCTGGCCGGAGGCTGTGGGCACACTTTGTACTTTCTCCAGTGGGCGGGGCCCCATCTCGGTGTGCCCTTCTCTGGCGTGTGCCCGGGCTGCCGCTCAGCCTGCGGTCTGTGCTGCCCTGCGCGCCCTCGCTTCCAGACCCCGGCTCTGGGCCGCTCTGCGGGGCGGCACTCAGGCCCAGGGGCGGCCTGCGGGGGGCTTCCGGCAGGTCTGCTCTGGCCGGGGGTGCCCCTCCCCATGTGTGTCCGTGACTGGCACCGGCTGGGAGACCGCGGGCAGGAAGCCTGCAGAGTTCATGGCTGGAGGAGCCGGAGGCCCTTGGCAGCCCCTCCCCATGCAGCTCAGGGGTCCAGGCACCTGGCCTGCCAGGGTGGAGGCTGGGGGGTGCTGGGGGGGCCATGGTCGCCCTGTGTGGTCAGCCATGTGCTCACCTCTGCTCCGGGCCCCCCAAGGGCTCTCTCAGCCCATCCTGCTTTGCTGGCTCCCTTTCGGGTGGGGTTCCCTAGAGCACCCCCAGGGAAACCCCTGCATCAAGCCTGCATCTCAGAGACGCTTCTGGAACCCAGCCTGACGCAGGGGTGTCTCCCTGCCCAGCAGCAGCCTGGCCCTGACCTTGTCCACACCAGCAGCCTCCCCAGCCCAGCAGCAGCCTGGCCCTGACCTTGTCCACACCAGCAGCCTCCCCAGCCCAGCAGCAGCCTGGCCCTGACCTTGTCCACACCAGCAGCCTCCCCAGCCCAGCAGCAGCCTGGCCCTGACCTTGTCCACACCAGCAGCCGGTGTAAGGGGCTCTCTGGGGGCAGGGGTGTTGGGGTTGGCGGAGGGTCTGCTCTCCCAGGACCTGGCGCGGCCCCTGCTGGAACAAGGAAGCCAGAGAAAGCCGCCTCCCCCACCCCCTGCCCAGGGAAGCCTGGAGGGGGGCGCACACTCCCATGAATCTGGGAAAGGGTCGCACCCTGTGCAGCTGTGAGGTGGGGGGGCAGGTGCCCGGGGACCCCTGGGAGGGACGGCCAGCCGCGCAGACTTGGAGGGGGGCAGGCGCAGCACCGTGCGTGTGGCAGGAGCTAGGGGCCACCTTGCTGCGGGGGGCGGGTGCAGGCCAGGGCGCCCACACGGTGGAGAGGCTGGCACGGGCCCCCCCGCAGGGGCTCTCGCGTGCTCAGACTCGGGGCGCCTTTATCTGAAAGGTTACTTGTGGACAGTAGTTTCCTGAGGTGCTGACTTTCCTGTTGGCTCAACTCTGCGATCAGCCGCCCCTTCCTGCCAGGCAGCCCTGACACAGGGTCCCGGCGGCGCCCCTAACCCTGCAGGGCAGCTGGGGGGCTGACCTGGAGGGCGGCGGCAGCCCCCACACCCAGCGCCCACCCCCCCACCTGTTCCTGCACTGTGTCTGGTTGACACGTGCCCCCCCGTAGGTGACGGACACTTATTCTCAGGAAAGTTTCCTCCAAGAACCGGAGAACAGGAGACAAAGCGTCTCTGCCAGCTACCGGCTGGCCTCCTCCCTCACACTACCTTCCGAGAGCAGCCGCGGCCAGGCTCGGCCCCCAGCCGGTGACACGGACCTCCCGGGGCGCCTGCTCTCTGTGTGGGACCGTTACCGGCCTCGGGGCGCCGGGGCAGCTCCGCCCTGCAAGCGACCTGCTCCTGACCTCAGCCCTGGTCACCATCCCATCATGGGGTGAGTCGGAGCCCCACCTCTGCACTGTCAGCGCAGAGCCTGCCTGGGATTCTTTCCCTCCCTCTCTCTGCCCCTCCCCTGCCCTCTCTCTCTCTCAACATAAATAAACTTAAAAAAAAAAGAACATTATTGGACACTTAGATTCTGCTCGACCCCGTGCGGTTCTCTGAGCCCCTCCCAGTCCGCATCTGTCCTCGCAGCCACCCAGACCCGTGTGCTTCTCGGGGATCGCTGGTGCCACCGTTTCCTGGGAGGCACCTCACTTCATCTGACTGCTCATGCTTCCTCTGCTTGTTGTCAACTGGCCTGGGTTGCCAACCCTCACCAGCCTGCACTGTCCAGACCCTTGCCCGGGTGGCTTCGGTACAGAGCAGTCCCCTAACCAGATCAAATACCACAGGTGTAATTCTGGCAGAGGGAGAAAGACTTGTGTCCTCCCACATTCTAGGATCTATATACTCCTGTTGATGTAGCCTCAAAAGGAACCTGCTTTTCTTTCAGATGCCTGTTGCTTGCTAATTAATGGTGAGCCCAATCCTGATCAATGTGCCAGTCTGCCCACTCCGCCCTAAGCCCTCTGGGCTAGGATTGGGATGGTCCATCTGTAGATTCATGATAGGGAGCTCTTCCACTTGGCCTGGTGCAGCCCAGAGGCCAGACCCTGGCTAGGATACCGAGCGTGTGGGCCGTCGTTAGGGTTCAGAAGTCAGTTGTGGGGACGCCTGACACGTGATCTGGCTTCTGCCCCATTTCTTGTTCCTTCAGGAATTTTGTTCAAGTCCGGCTGCTTCTACCTACCGGGCGCCAGGAGAGGCCGTGCGCACACCCCGTCTCCGAGCCATGGCCGGGGGCAGCCAGCGCCCCCTGGGGGCCGGCAGGGTGGGGCCGAGGTGTGCTAACGCTTGGCGGGGCGGGGTGGGGCGGGGCTGACCCTGGAGCTTCCCAGGCACAGGCCTCGGAGGGGGGCCCACCGTGAGCACTGACCCCTCGGGCAGGGCCCCCTGAGTCCGCAGGTCCCTGGGGCCAGGACACAGCTGCCATTCGGGCTCTGATCACACGAGCCGAACAGGGCGGGGAGGCTGTTTGGCGCTCGGGGATGTGGGTGGGTGGGGTTTGAACCCAAGCCCAACTCAGACCAGCGCCATGGCGGGGGGGGGGGGGGGGGGGGGGGGGGGGGGGGGGGCGTGGAGAGGCAGGCATAGCCCACGCCAGCCACGCATCCACACGTGCGCCTGGGCGGGTATCCGGGCCCCGCGGCCCCCAGGCGGGGCCTTCCGACTGCCCTGAAGGAAGCATGAGTGCCCCCTGGATGCCCTTGGCCACTTCCTCACCGCCCACAGCCGGCCGCCCCAGCAGGGGTCGAGGGGCCCCGGCCCTGCGCCGGCATTGGGGAGCCGAAGTGGCCCCGCCCCCAGACCTCCAGAAGCTGGGCGGGGGCCCCAAGGAGAGCCCCCAAGTGGAGAGCCCGCTGGGAAGTCGCCCGGGCCCCCCCACTTCCTACCATCTGAGTGTGGGCAGCATGTGCGTGTCCAAACACACACACACATACACATGCGCGCGTGCACAACCCTGGCCGGGTCAGGGGAATAGCTTTGTCCCAACCTGCATGGGGCGGCCGCACAAAGGTGGCCATCGACGCCTCCCGGCAGAGAGCCGGCGTCCACACCAGTACCCAGGGGACCAGACCCTGGGCACTGCAGGTGCTGGCCCCATCCCAGGGCCCCAGGGGTTGACCTCACTCAATCCTCCAACCCTCTTCCACCTCTGGGGTGGGGTGTCACTGCCACAGGGTCCGCGCCTGGGTCACTGCCACCCTGCCAGGCTTCCTGAAGCGTGCCCACCATCCGCGGGGAGCCAGGCTGCACCTCCTGGAGGGCCTGGGTCCTGGCCCCCGTGCCCACGGCCAGTGTCCTAGGCCAGGGTCCCAGAGAAAGAGTCCTGGCTCCTGTGGGCCGTGGCCGTGGGCCTCGGGGCCAGTGCCGCCGCCTCCTGGAAGTCCTTGGCCATGAAGTAGTAGCAGATGGCGTCCAGGCAGCAGTTGGCATCCGAGAGCTTGCCAGTGACGTAGAGGGCGGAGCAGAGGGCGGGGGTGCTCCAGCTCGTGGCTGTGCGCACCGTCAGCACCACGTGTAAGGGCAGGAAGCAGGCCACGAACACGACCAGGTTCGCCCAGACCATGCGGGAGGCCCTCTGGGTGGCCTCGGCCTGGTCTGCGGCGGCGGCGGCCGGCCTCCGGCCCAGCGCGGCGCCCACCTGCAGCGAGCAGAAGACCAGCACGGCCAGCGGCAGGTAGAAGCCCAGCAGGGAGAAGACCGTGGTGCCGGAGCTCTGCCGGGAGCTGCTCGAGAAGCAGAAGCCGCCCTGCCGCGCCTCCAGAGCCCCCCGGAGCGCCAGCGAGCCGGCCACCAGCACCCAGAGCGCCGCGCACACGGCCGCGGCCTGGCGCGGGGAGCGGAGGGCGCGGGCGCGCAGCGGGTGCCGCACGGCCACGTAGCGGTCCACGGCGATGGCCATGACCAGGCTGATGCTCATGTACCTGTTGGCCAGGTAGATGCCCTGGGAGAGCTGGCAGAAGGGCGTGTCCGTGACCGCGGTCCTCAGGGAATGCAGGAAGAAGGGCATGGCGCAGAGCAGGCAGAGGTCGGCCGCCGCCAGGTTGGCCATGTAGATGCGCGTCTCGGTCCAGCGCGGCGCGCGGCAGCAGAACACCCAGAGCGCCAGGCCGTTGAGCAGCAGCCCCAGCGCCAGCAGCAGGCACGTGTAGGTGAAGACGACGTTCCTGACCCAGTGGGGCCAGCCGAGCTCCCACAGGTGACAGGTGCCGTTCATGGTCCCGCAGCTGCAGGGGAGAAGCAGGGGGCCGGGGATGAGGAGGGCTGGCAGGGAAGGGGGGCCCCGGGGGTCCAGCGAGGCCCCGCCCACCTCTGGCCAGGGATGCAGGAGGTAAGCCGCCTTCGCCCTACATCCAGGAGCCCAAAACTCACCTTCCCAAAGAAAATCCTAGAAATCCTCTGGGACGCCCTCCAGGCCCAACCCCTGCCACTGCTAAGGGAGGGCGGTTTCCTGGGCGGGTTCTACTCCCTTGAGCCCTCCCCACACAGGAAGGGAAGAAGCATCCAGAACCATTAGGTTCATTAGTGCCTGCGGCCGGCCAGTGAGAGGGGGCCCGCGGCCTGGGCCCATCAGGGCAGGCGGAGGCAGAGATCTCATCTGGGAACACACACAGTCCCCCGAGGCGCCCCGTCTCGTCTCCAGGATTTGAACGGGGCGCTGCTGCCGGGAACTGAGGTTTCCCCAGCCTCTCACCACCATGTGCTAATGGACACTCTCCGCCCGCTAAGGATGAGCTCTGCTTTATTTTTTATTTTTATTTTTTTGAAGGAGTCTGCTCTTCTCTCTGTTCTGTGAATGACCCCCAGGTTCCGAGGCCCCTCAGACCACAAGCCAGCCAGGCTCCACGGGCCCCCCCCACCTCGAGCCCACCAGAACCGACCCCTGGGATCCTCCCTTCTTGCCTGCCCCGCCCTCGCGGCCGCCGACCCCCAGCCCCAAACACGGGGGCTTGGCCAGGTGGGCTCCGGTCCAGGTCCCCCACCAGCCCAGAATCCTCAGAACCTGCCGGGAAGGTACCTCAAGGCTCTACAGAGTCACGGTGCTGCCGTGGGGTCCCCTCCCCCGCAGAGCCGGGACCTGCCATGGGCGCCCCTGCCCCCGCTGGGTCCAGCAGCAGGGAAGTGTTGCTGTCCTTCTGGCCGACCTGCGGGCGGGCGGGGGTGGGGGATGAGCTGCCCGGAGGCCGCATGTGGGGGGGCAGGGTGTCTGGGAGTGTGACTCACACGCTGGCCTCCGTGTGGCCCCAGTTCTCCTAACTATCAGGGAGAAGACGCAGACTCGGCACGGTTTTGAAGGTACTCGGTGAGACTGCGAAGACCCGCCCAGCGCAGGGGCCTCATGCCTGTCCTGGGGGCGCCTCCCGTACAAGCTCAGGAGCCCCAGGGCCCAGCCCCAGGGGCACGGCGCCCTCCAGAAGCCACCGGTGTCACCACACGTCCTGCCTGCCTCTGGCCTTGGAGTGGGGACCTGTGTCCAGGGCAGAGACCCCAGCCAGTCTCCTGCTCAGATAGGCAGAGCGGTCACCTCCAAAGGACACTCGCAGCCACTGTCCTAGTGTGACGGCGGCGCCGCTCCCACTCAGGGGGGGCTCGGAGTTTCCTGCTGGGGGCCTGGGGGAGGGGCAGCGGCACCTCCCGGGTACCGCTTCCTTCCTGAGGCACCGTCCATGGGCCTCACGCAAGTGGAAGGGTGCCCGTGTACGGGCCCGAGAGAAGCCTGGGGTCAAGTCTGGGACCCTGCACCCCGTGGCCCCCCAGGCCTCCCTGCCGTCGGGGGGTCCGGCCAGCCCATCCTCTGCCCTGGCGCCCCACAGAGCCCTTGAGTGGGACCTGGGGCAGAGGCCTGAGCCCTGTAGAGGCCTCCGGGGCCCAGGATGGATGCATGTGGGTGAAACTAAAGGGTCAGGGAGCGGGACCCCCACCGGGAACACGGCGCTCAAACATGTCTTTCTGGTTTCTCAAATGCTGGGGACAGCCCGCAAAGTGGGTTCCAGGGTCTCGGGTGAGGTGGGCATCCCGGCCCCGGAGGAGACCCCACATTCCTTCCCATTTTTTGCCCCCATTGGATGCCCCCCCTCCACGGAGGAGGCTCTCCTTTCCAGACTGTTGTCTCTGGCAGGAGGCTCCCCCTCTCCCTCACCCCTGTGACCCCCCCACCTCACACCCACCCCCTCTGAGACCCTCATGCCTTCCTACCCTCTGAGGCCCCATCACCCCCTCTGAGACACCCGTCACCCCTTCTGAGGCCCCGTCACACCCTCTGAGACCCCATCACGCCCTCTGAGGCCCCATCACCCCCTCTGAGG
>PISW01014254.1:0-21964 GCA_004023785.1 Mungos mungo
GTCACCTGTGTTTGATTTGCTTCTCTCATAGTTTGTCTCTTTTTTCAGCAAGAAGTCACTACATGCTAACCATACGTCAAAACAACCTATAAAACTATATAGTCCAGATTTTGAGGGCTTTAGAATTGCCCTCTATCACTACCAACCGTTCCAAGAATCTCCTTTATATAGAAAATGATCGTGCTGTTTTAGTTGGGATGTGTTTAGTGTTGCAAAACTTAATATATCTAAGATGGTGCATTCATTTTTAGTGTCATCTGCAAATGTAGTGTCGATCAAAATATTCATCTTCTTTATTCTGAATATCAAAAATGTAATAAAAAAGATTCAATTAATCTATTAGGTCATGGCATTTAATTTCACTTTATTATCAACTTAAGCCCTTGAGTCTGATGCAGCTATTGCCACACCTTCCCCATATTATCATGGTATAATTTGTTTTTTTAATCTTCAGGGGACAACTCTTCCTGTTGTCCTTTCCCTGAAAAGATAGTCACTAAGGTATAAGAAATTGAAAAGGCCAAAGTGCCTTGCAGAAATAACATTTTTCTTGGAGAAAATAACCTGTTTTTGAAAGAACCACAAAAACCAAGGAGTAACTAGATGGTGTACCATAATCTCTTTGGCAATCCATCCCAAGCTTTGCCTGGAACTCTCAAATATCAATCTTAAATATCAGCAAGCTTCCAAACTAGCAGATACACCATTATAACATTTCCATCTGAAGCCACCAGATTCTCTAGTTTTCTGTGTTCAGACTAAACAATATTAATCCACCTTCTCTCACTGGCTTGCATTATCTGTGTATTCCTCCGAGATTAAAAAGTCCTTTGAAAACTATATTTTTTTCATTTCTGTGACCTTTTTTAGACATAGCATAGGGATTTGTTTGCTCAATTATTAATTAGGTAAAGTAAATAAAAATAATCTGGTCATATGGTTTAGTAGAGTTGTTTAAAAAGCCTCCAGATTCTGATGTCATTAAGATGGCAACAGATTGTTCCTGACTTTGTTCCCCCTCATAAGAAGAACAACCAACAACTATTCAAGAATAAGACACCGCTGACTTTGTTCCCCCTCACAAAAACAAAAACCAACAACTATTCAAGAATAAGACACTGCTAAGACTACCTAAAGTGAGGCTGAAGAAACCCTTGTACTACAGTGACCAAAAAGATGGCGGAAAGGTAAGAAAGCAGCTTCATGTTGACTGGATTGTGCTTCCCCCAGGTTAGCACAGCACCATATGGAGAGGTCTCCCCTAAGACTCCTATTCCTCTAGCAGGAAAAGAAAACCCAGGGGAGACTATCTCTACCACTCCAACATTATGGGTTGCTTTATGAAGGAGGCCCTACTCTGATCTCACCACAGGGACTACACGGAAATCAGTGGGGCTCAATTGGAATCTGATTACCATAGAGAAGGAAGGAGGGGCTCATAACAATCATCACACAAATCTTGACAGATCAAATTCATACCTGCAGTGCCAAAGACTAATCCCAACCAGCAGTTTTGCTCATCTGCAGAACCAAGGAAGGCGAGCACCCTGACCAGAGAACAAGGTGGGGTGCAGATCTGCTTGTTTCAGATCCTCAAAGGAGTTTTGATGGCCCCAGAGCCTAGTCTCCCGTGCCCAGAAAGGGAGTTAAATCACAAGCCTACCTGCTGTGAAGAATATCTTCTGGCTCCACGTGACCAGAAGGGCTGATGACAACTCCAGAAAGCAGTTCAGCCCAACAGCACTCAAGCTGAGAGGTGGATGGGCAGAGCCAATTGTACCCAGAGCAAAGCCAGTACCAGTGGAACATTCCTGTGCCACATATGGGCAACAATATTAATTCGTAGCCTGGGCTGAAGGTAAATTCCAGCCCCTCCCAACTAAGGAGACTGCCTGAAAAATTAAGAGTAGCCTGGAGTGGTCCATTCACCTCCCACCCAGGCTAAAGAGGTAGAACATAGCCCACCCACTGTCAAGAGTGTGTTCTGGCACCATCTGACTTAATGGGCTGGTGACAACTCCTAGAAGCAGTGCAGTCCAGGAGTACTTAGGCTAAGAGCCAGGTGGGCAGAGCTGGGAGTTTGTAGAGCAATGCTAGTTGCTCTGTTCCATCAGGAAACAGGATATATAATGACAACAAACAAAAGGCTTAAACAGCTTTAGAGTTGCTCTCCCAGTATACTCAGGCAAGAAATCTATTTGTGGCCTCATTCATCACTGACTAGAGCCTGCAGCTTGTCTAACCAAAGAAGCTAACCAGAGCACATGGAAGGCTGCATAATCTTTACAAGAGCCCTACATGCAGTGGCACTTGAGCAAAGAGCACCGTTGTGGCTTCTTTCATCTGCAGAGCACCCCTGGTGACCTCACTTGACCAGGGAGTTCAGTGTACACTCTGGATTGATTGGGGTCCTTAACAATGAGTTTTACAGGCTTTGGGTTCTGTCTTGCTGCCCTGCCAGTGCAGGGAAGTTATTTCATATACTATTACAGGACATACTACCCAGTCCTGATCACCTAGTAAGCCTGACCAGAGAATATAGGCAACCACAGAGCCCATACTACCTCGTCGCTTGGGTAGGGAACTAAGAAAGCAGTTGTACCCAACTTTTTTCAGCCACTGAGGCATCTCTAATTATGTTAATAGAATGAAAGAAAAGAATCATAAGATCATCTCAATAGACATAGAAAAGTGCATTTGAAAAATTCAACATTCATTTGTGATTAAAAACTCTCTTTATTTACTAGATCACCATTTAATTATGCAAGGATATAACTCAGGAACAGCCAAATGGAAGAGACACTGTGATAAAAATACTTAACATATTATTCATGGAAGGAACATATCTCAACATAATAAAGGTCATATACGGCAAGTTCACAGTTAATGTCCTCAGTGGTGAAGGATTGAAAGTGTTTCCTCTAGGAACAAGACAAAGATACCCACTCCTATTCAACACAGTACTAGAAATCCTAACCAGAGAAACCAGGCAAAATAAATAAAGGGTATCACAATTGGTAAGGAAGAAGTAAAACTGTCTATATTTGCAGATGATATGATTTTACACATAGAAAATCCTAAAGACTCAATTAAAAAAATGTTAGATCTAATCAATGAATTTGGTAAAGTTGCAGGGTACAAAGTTAATATAGATGATCAGTAGCATTTCTACACACTATTAACATATTTTCCAAAAAATGAAGAAATCAATTCCATTTTCAATAACATCAGAAACAATAAAATACTTAGGGATAAATTTAACTAAGGAGGTAAAAATTCTCTATTATGAAAACAAGACATTGTTGAAAGAAATCAGAGACGGAAATAAATGGAAAGCTATCCCATATTCATGATTGGAAGAATCAATACTATGAAAAAGTTAGTACTACCAAATGCTATCTACAGCTTCAATCCTTATGGAGAGTCCCAATGGCATTTTTTACAGAAGTATATAAAACACTCCTAAACTTGATATGAAACCACAAAAGACTCCAAATAACCATATTGGTCCTGAGAAAGAATAAAAAGCAAGAGGCATCACTTTTCCTGATTTCAAGCTTAAAAAGCTATATGATAAAGCTACAGTCATCAAAAGCTACAGTCATCAATGCCAGTACGATACTGGCATAAATGCAGACAAATAAACCAATGGGACAGAATTGAGAACCCAGAAATAAACCCAAAAATATATCGACAACTAATATTTGACAAGGGAATAAAGAATGCTCATTGAAGGAAAGACAGTCTCTTCAGTAAATGGCATTGAGATGATTGGATATTCACATGTAATAGAATAAAACTAGACTCATATCTCCTACCACTCACGAAAATTAATTTCAGGTGGATCGGACTTAAATGTAAGTCCTGAAACCATGAAACCCCTAGAAGAAAACATAAGAATAAAGTTCCTTGAAATAGGTTTTGGTAATGAGTTTTTGGATATGACACCTAAAGCATAAGCAGCAAAATAAAGAATAAACAAGTGGGACTACATCAGAACAAAAAGCTTCTGCACAGCAAAGAAGCCACCAACAAAGTGAAAACCAGCCTGTGGAATGGGAACAAATATTTGCAAACTGTATATCTGACAATGGGTTAATAAACAGAATATGTAGAACTCATACAACGCGTTAGTCATTAGGTAAATGTAAACTAAAACCACAGGGACATATATCACTACATGCCTGTTAGAATGGCCCTCATAAACAGACAAGGGATAACAAATGCTGGCATGGATGTGGAGAAAAACGGAAACCTTATCCACTGTTGGTGGGATTGCAAATTGGTACAGCCACTATGGAAAACAGTATAGGGACCCTCAAAAACTAAAATAGAACTACCATGTAACTCAGCAATTCCACTTCTGAGAATATATCTAAAGGAAATGAAAACACTAACTCGGAATGATATCTGTACCCCCATGTTCAGAGCAGCATTATTTACAATAGCCAAGCCATGGGGATGCCCGAGTGGCTCAGTCTCTTAAGTGTCTGACTCAATCTCAGCTCAGGTCTTGATCTCAGGGTCGTGAGTTGAAGCCCCCGACTGGGCCCAGTGTTGGACTCTGTGCTGGGCATGGAGCCTACTTAAAAACAAACAAACAAACAAACAAACAAGAAACACAATAACCAAGACATGGAAACAACCTAAGTGTCTGTAAATATATAAATGAATAATGAAGTTGTGGTATACATATAATGGAATATTACTCAGCCATAAGAAACAAGGAAAACATATCATTTGCAACAACATGGATGGACCTTGCTTAGGCTAGGTGACATTAAAGTACATCAACATACTGTTATTAAAATAGTTATAGAAAGCAAATGAGCTTCTCTATTAACACATTAAAATTCAAAATTTGCAACTGGTCTAATAACCACCTTAATTTCAAAATAATGAGCTTAAAGGATATTTTGAGGTATCTTCAACAATTACAATGTGATATAAGAAACACCTCTAATTTCTGTTGGTTATAAAGCATAGATACTGCTAAAGATAGTTTGGCTTCATTACCAACATTCAAACAAGAAAGAAAATTTGAATTCTAGTTAGAAAAATAGAAATAAAGAAGCAGCATTCACATCTAAAATGAAGAACACTTTGAAGTTTAAGTTAAGAACTCCCAGGGTAAAGAAATTCCCCATTTTCTATAAAAGACAGTATTACATTCTGTGAAATCTGATATGGCTCTTAGGTATCTGGATATGTCTGTGAGTCAAAGTGATGAAAGGTTCCAATTCATCACTGAAAGAATAAATGATTTAAGAAATCATTAATATCAACAATCACATTTATGGTTCCCTTCTCTGACCACAGGCTACCTTTCCACCCATTTTTCTTGTCACATAAGTGGATACAATGTTTTTTTATACCCCATTGATTTTTGTGTGGCATAATCCTTTTATGCAAATGTATGATGACTACTAGAGTTAGCATCACTTTTTTTGAACGTTCATCACTCTGAATATTCAGTCACCTTACTTGTTCATCAGATATTATTGGCCAAGCACATGCTTGATAGTGGAGGGAAAAGACCGAGGTTCTGAGGCCAGAGAATCTCAGATAGGAGGAAACAAACTATAGTCATGTACCATCCTCAGTGTCAGTATGGTCCCAGGAACATCATAGATTCACAGCAAATAATAGTTTAATGAATGAATGTACTGGGCCAAGCGAGTCTGTATAATCTAACAATTACTTAAATCGAAGTAATATAGAATTGCTTCTAAAGAAAAATGTGGTCCATTGCCAAAAGAGCTAACATAAAAATACATTTTGATGGGCACCTGGGTGTCTCAGTCAGTTAAGCATCTTATTCTTGATTTCCACTCAGGTCATGATCTCACCGTTTGTGAGTTCAAGCCCCACATTGGGCTTTGTGCCGACAGCATGTAGCCTGCTTGGGATTCTCTCTGCATTTCTCTCTGCCTCTCCCTAATCTCTCTCTTTCTCTCTCTCAAAAGGGAATAAATAAACTTGAAAAAATACATTTTGAGACCACACAGTATTTGAAGATAAGTAACTTCAGAATTACCATCCACCTAGGGGAAGGTGTTACCTGATAAGTTCTTAGAGTCTCCCCAGGTCCTTGTGACTTTGCTTCTGCTCCACCACACGTCACACACTTCTCAGGGAGGAAATTAATGCATGTCTCTAAATCTCAGGGAAAATTAAATGGAAGTAAATGTTCTCAGTTTTGATGAAAATAGCATAAAACTAAACACTTGTCACAAAGTTTTAAGTGATGCCTATAATCAGTGGTTAACTTAATGAAAGGGCAGCTACAGAATATAGCTGATTTCTATACCTTCATCTGTGTAATACCTACGGGTCTTTAAGGATTACATTCAAGAAAAATATTATCCAGGAATACCTTCCTTTCTGAACCACACATTTTTCCCCTTCCCCACGCCCACTCACTCCAAACACATATAGGTATAGACATACACAAGTAAACACATTCACAAACTAAATATATCAGTGTACCTTTAGCATCATGTACTTACTTCCATCATAGCTAATAACATTACATTGAAATTACTCTCGTTCTCTGTGACAGTATGATGTTCGAGGGCAGGGACCATATCTGATTCATCTTAATTCACAGCAAATAGGATTAATGCTGATACAGAATAAGGATACAACACGTTTTTTGAGCCAATTTGACCTGACACAAAATACCAGTAGACAGAGAGGGCCGTGTGAGTCAGAGATGAGTGTGACTTGTGACCTGTCCGATAGGAGTTTTCACTGACACTGGCACTTTGGACAAGGCTACACACCCATGACCTCTCCTGACTTGTTTTTAAAAGCATATTATTTATTCTCTCTTGCAAATGTGGAGGAGAAACTGTTTCCCCTGGTGACTGGGAATCTTTCCCCAGGGTCAGGAAGCTCCTGAAAAAAAATTACGTTAATATTGTGAATATCTCTCTCTCTCCTTTTTTCTGCATTTTCCCTAAATTTGACATCAACTTTTAAGTTCAATTCTCTAAAAATTACATATATTATGAATCAAGCAATATGATGGGACCGCAGAGCCATGCATTGTCTAATCTGACATTATTTTTAGGAAGATTCTGTGGGATCCCATAGGAACCAAGAAAAAATACTAAATTTCAGTTCTGCTTCCAAGATCTTTTGTGCTCAAAATCACCTACTCACCCACCTATAGTCTTCCAAGCCCAGCTCAACAGAAGCATAAAAATCCCCACTCAAAGGGTCAATACTGATACTGACTCCATGGAAGTTCTGCTCATGTCTCTTCTAGATGAGGACCAAAATTCTTCTTCACAGGGAATTTGACATTGTAATTGTGGCTTCATAATGTAGATCCACCGTGGGGGAAAAAAAAACCGTGGCTAGATCTATTCCAGAAGACCTAGCCCTAAAAATCTGATTGGACAGAATTAGTTGAATTTTAAAAACCAAATTTACGAAGAGATTGAAACAACCCACTCCCAATATATGCTAGGTTATCACTTTTGTCCAACTTGTGCATTCTCCTTCCATCCGTTTAATAATCTTACCAGTCATTTTTCATCTGGTGGAGGGAAAAAGAGCAAATTAGCATGGCAAAGCCTATAACATCTCACTGTTGAGAGGGGGAACTACTTCAGGTGTATTGGCTACAGGAGTGGGCAGAGTGGAGACTACAAGATTGTGGTATTCTTGTCATAAGTCATCTGAGTCAAAAACTCAGTGAAATCTCCAAAGTCAAGGTCAAGGACAAGGCAGACAGGGAAATCCCCACATTTTCCATGTCTTTCTGTTCCATCCACAGGGCATACTGTGCATAGTTTCATTTAAATGAAGTCAAGAGAAGGATATTAGGAGCAGTCTCTGGAGTGGCTGAAGTGCTCAGGAGAATTCTGAATCATTAGGGTGGATCCTGAGATGTGTTTTCTCTCAGAGATTCCCCAATGGTTATAAAGAAAACAGAAAATAACATGTAAGGAGCTCTCACATCTCTGTTTCTGGTACTCATTCGTACCTGTATTCTCTTTTGGGAAGCATACTATTGTTGCAACTAAGTATTTGGTTTCTAGGTTCTAGGTTGCAACTCTGTTCTATTACATGCTCTATGTATGATTTTGAGGGACTTCATTTGTAGAATGTGAATATGATGTGCTCTTGTAAGGATGCAGGTCTGATTCAGCCTTTAAGTACAGGGATGGTGCCAGCTTCTCCCTATCATTGGCCAATGAAAGGGCACACATTGTCCAGGGAAGGAGGGACAACTCCTGTGGCACCCAATCAGGAGAGGCCGGCTAACATCTTTGACCTTTCTAGGGGTGGGCCTAAAGATGGAGGCTAGTCATGCTCCGCCCTAAGTGAGGGTCTTAGTTACGCCCTACTTGAGGATCCTGGGCCCACTCTGTGATTGGTAGATATGCTAAATGTTGTGATTGGCTCCCACTACTGCCAGTATTGATAGTGGGGTAGGGAATGGATCGCTGTACCTGTGTCGTCATTTCTTGTAACGCCCCCTTCCTAAAAAAGCCCCTAAGACGTCATGTTTGGGGTTCTCTCCACGTGGCCAGCGGGTTGGTGGAGTCTGTGGCCCAGGCTTAAGCCCATAATAAAGCCCTTCGTTTTTGCATGCATGATTTGGTCTCCCTGGTAGTCTCTGGTCTTTTTTTTAAGGCGATATTGGAAACTTGGGCATAACACCATTGATAATAATGGATTGCTCACTGATTAACATTTTAACCATTTTATTTGTATTTTAATTTTTATTTAATTTTTTAATTTTTAAAAATGTTTAAATATAATTTATTGTCAAGTTGGTTTCCATATAATATCCAGTGCTCAACCAATAAGTGACTTCCTCCATGCTGATAACCCATTTTCCCCTCTCCCCCACCCCCCATCAGCCCTTAGTTTGTTCTCAGTATTTAAGAGGCTCTTATGGTTTGCCTCCCTCCCTTGCTGTAACTATTCCCCTCCCCCTCCCTCATAGTCTGTTAAGTTTTCTTATCCACATATGATTGAAAACATATAGTATCTATCTTTCTCTGCCTGACTTATTTCACTTAGCATAATACCCTTGAGTTCCATCCAAATTGCTACAAATGATCAGATTTCATTCTTTCTCATTGCCATGTAGTATTCGATTGTATATATAAACCACACCTTCTTTATACATCTGTCAGCTGATGGACATTTAGTCTGTTTCCATGTTTTGGCTATTGTTGAACGTGCTGCTATGAACACTGGGGTTCATGTGCCCCTATGTATCAGCACTCCTGTATCCCTTGGGTAAATTCCAGCAGTGCTATTGTTGGGTCATAAGGGAGTCCTATGTTAATTTTTTCAGGAAACTCCACATGTTTTGCAGAGCGGCTGCCCCATTTACATTCCCACCGACAGCGCAAGAGAGTTCCCATTTCTCCACATCCTCCCCAGCATCTATAGTCTCCTGATTTGTTCATTTAAGTTGCTCTGACTGGTGTGAGGTGGTATATCAGTGTGGTTTTGATTTGTATTTCCTTGATGATGAGTGACATTGAGCATTGTTTCATGTGTCTGTTGGCCATCTGGAAGTCCTCTTTGGAGAATTGTCTGTTCATATTTTCTGCCCATTTCTTCACTGGATTATTTGTTTTTCAGGAGTGGACTTTGGTGAGTTCCTTATAGAGTTTGGATACTAGCCCTTTATCTGATATGTCATTTGCAACTATCTTTTCCCATTCCATCAGTTGCCTATTAGTTTTATTGATTGTTTCCTTTGCCATGCATAAGTTTTTATCTTGATGAGGTCCCAATAATTCATTTTTGTTTGATTCCCTTGCCTTTGGGGATGTTCAAGGAGGAAATTGCTGTGATTGATGTCAAGGAGACTATTTCCTGCTTTCTCATCTAGGGTTTTTATGGTTTGCTGTCTCACATTCAGGTCCCTCGTCCATTTTTAGTTTATTTTTGTGTACAATGTAAGGAAGTGGTCTAGTTTCATTCTTCTGCATGTTGCTGTCCATTTCTCCCAGCACCATCTGTTAAAGAGGCTGTCTTTTTTCCATTGGACACTCTTTCCTGCTTTGTCAAAGATTAATTGGCCATACATTTGTGGGTCCGATTCTGGGTTCTCTATTCTATTCCATTGTCTGTTTTTGTCCCAATACCATACTGTCCTGATGATTACACCTTTGTAGTACCTGGATGCTAAGTTTTTGTTGTGTGTTAAGAGTTTATCAATGAGGTAAGGGTATTATTTAATAGAATCATCTCTAGAGAGAGAGAAAGATACACAACAACCCACTATTTTAACTAAACAGTGTGAGCAACATCCTTCTATGGAAAATATGGATCTACTTGCCTTTTAATGGCTTAAGGTTAAGGCATCATCATCACAGCAGTCATTTTTTAAAATGTTGTCAGACAAAGTGTACACTACTTTCCTTTAGGTTCTCAACTTAATCTTTATATCCATCCTATGAATTTGTGGTGTTCTATCCATTTTGCATTAAGAAACTGAGGCATAAGGGAGCTAAATCAACTGGCCAAGGCCACAGAACTAAAAATTGGGGAACAAGGATTCAACCTATGTCTGTGTGATTCACATATTTTTTACTGTTACTCATTTCTCTATACAGTGTTATAGAGGAAAACAATACTTTTTAAAATTTATTTATTTAGTTTGAGAGAGAGAGAACAAGTTGGGAGAAGGATAGGAGAGAGGCAGAATCCCAAGCAGGCTCCATGTGGTCAGCACAGAGCCTGATGCAGGGCTCGAACTCAAAACCATGGGATCATGACCTGAGCGGAAATCAAGAGCTGGACACTTAACTGACTGAGCCACCCAGGTGTCCCAGGAAACAATAATTTATTTAACACATTACCTATTGTTAGACTGCAATCTGTTTTATTCTGGAAGAAATCCTATATTTGAATATCCTTTGAAACAAAGTTTTATACATACCTGTAATTATTTCCAAAATATAAAGTCCCAGAAAAAGCATTGTTCAGTAAAAAAATCAGGTCCATTTTGTAAATTTGTAATATTTTCAGATTGCCTTCCAAAGAGGTTTTATAAATGTAGATGCCTACACTTTTCATATCTGTTTGTCTCACTCTCAAAAATACAGTGGGTGATTTCAATCTATTTCACCTTTGCTAATCTAATGTGAGAGAAACAATAACTATTATTTTTTTATATTTCTCAAAGTCAATTTTTGGGCATTTGCATTTCTTTGAATTACCTCTTTAACATCCTTTTTGCATTATTTTCATTGGAATTCATCTTATTCTTGATTTTTAAAAGCTCTCTGATGTCATAGTTTCCTATTTGTTACTTATATTTTAAATATGTATGTTCTTTATTTAACCACTCATTTAAAATTTGTTTTATAATAAAATATACCAGTGGTTATGGTTCTCATGGGTCCCTTAGAAGGTCTTTTCCCAAAGAAAGATGACAGAAAATATTCACTTACATTTTGGACTAGTAATGTTATGGTGTCTTTTGACTTTGTGTTGTTTTACATTGAGACATGTAATCCATCTGGATTTGAGGGGAAAATGAGAATTGATGTGAGAGTGTTTTGTCCAAATAGATAGCCAGATAGGCTAACATTGTTTTTAAATAATATAGCTTTCCCTATTAATTTATCTTTTATCATTCATTCCCTTATATTTTTTTAATCTGTACTATTTTTTGAGGGGGCAGGGGGACATCGAAAGAGAGGGAGATAGAGAATCCCAAGCAGGCTCTGCACTGACAGTATACATGCGAGGTTCAATCTCATGAACCTTGAGATCCTGACCTGAGCCAAAATCAAGAGTTGGACGCTTAACTGACTGAGCCACCTAGGCACCCATTTTCCCTTATATTCTTGAGTTTGATTCTTAATTGTCTACTTTATTCATTGAGATGTTGGTTTCTGAACTAATACTATACATATAACAAAATTTAATAGTATATCTTAATATCAGATTAAATCTCCTACTCTCCCTAACACCACAGCTCCTTTCATTTCCATTTTTTTCAGATGTTTTCCTCAGATGTTTTCACACGCATTCTTCTGGATAAACTTCAGACTTATCTTGTGAAATATTCTATCAGAAATTGCTTATAGATTTTGATTATAATTGCATTTGATTTTTAGACTGTTTCTGGGAAGAATTTCTCAAAATATGATCCATGGAATAATCATATCAAAAGCATCAAAAATACTTGTTTAAAAGGCAGATTTCCTTGTTCAACCACAAACTTACTGAAAGTCTCCAGAGCTCAGAAATATTTATTTTTTGCAAACTCTCACAGAGAGAATCATTAGGAACATTAATATGTGAAAATCAATGATTTAAAAAGAAATGATACTTTATAATACTTAAGTTTCCCACCTAGAAATTAGGTGTATTTCTCCATTTATTCATGTTGATGTCTGTGTTCATCACTAGAGTATAAAGAATTTTCCCCTTGTATTGATTTTGACCATGTTCTGTTAAATTTACAATGGAATGTTTGGGAGACGTTGCTGTTACGAATTGTATCTACATTTAATTAATTTTCTAATTCTCATTAATATATAAGAAAAACATATACATATATATGTAAAACTAGTTTGTTTGCAGATTTCTTATTGTTTCTAATCAGATTTCAGTAGATTTTATGAAGATTTCCAGACAGAAAATAAAATTCCTTTACAAATGATGATAGATTTACCATTTCCTTTCCAATAATTATACATCATAAAATTTTTTTCTGGTGTTTATCTTTGAAGGAGAGAGAGACAGAGCATGACCAGGGGAGGGGCAGAGAGAGGGAGACACAGAATCTGCAGCAGGCTGAAGGCTCTGAGCCGTCAGCACAGAGCTTGGTGCAAGGCTCAAACTCACAAACTGTGAGATCATGATCTGAGCCAAAGTTGTCCAACTGACTGAGCCACCCAGGTGACCCCCAATAATTATACATTTTAATTCTCGTTTCTTATCTAATTTCTATTGCATTAGCTAACTCTGCAAACAGACACCTTTTCCAAACCCAGCAATTAATGTGAATGTTTCTAATATTTCCTTGCTGAGCATGATGCTAACTTTTGATTTGAAATAGTATGATAATATTATCATAAAAAGAAGTATACTCAAATTCCTTCTAAAAGGGACACGGATCAAGGGAGACTATTGAATACTGGAGATGAACCATGGACTGAGGGGGGAGGGGGAGGGAGGGAGGGGGGATGGTCATGGTGGGGGGCACTTGTGGGGAGAAGCACTTGGTGTTATATGGAAACTAATTTGACAATAAACTATTATAAAAAAAATAATAAAATGAAGTGTACCTAAGTTCTTATTTTACTAAAAATTCTCATTTGAAGTGAAAGATGAACTTTATCAAATGCCTTTTGCACCATCTACTGAGATTATTTTATTCTCATTTATATCTGTTAATATAAAGAAATATTTTAATAAATTTCCTAATATTGGTCCATCGGAGCATTCATGGAAAAAATTCACTTGATCATTATGGTTTATTCTTTTGAAATACTGTGGTACCTTATATGCTTTCATTTATTTTTTATTTTAATTCCAGTATAGTTAGCATACAATATTATATTGGGTTCAGGTATACAATATAGTGACCCAATAATTATTTACACAGTGCTCATCATGATGTGTACTCTTAATTCCCTTCACCTATGTCCCTCATCCCCCTACACATTCACCCTCTGGTAACCATCAGTTTGTTCTCTATAGTTACGAGTCTATGTTTTGGTTTCTTTTTTACTTTGTCCCTTTGTTTCTAAATTCCACGTATGAGTAAAATTACATGGTATTTGTCTTTCTCTGACTTATTTCACTTAACATTACACTCTTTAGTTCCACTTGGGTTGTCACAAATGGCAAGATTTCATTCTTTTTATGAATTATTAACATTTGAATATATATTCCACTTTTTATTTATCCATTCATCTATTGATGGACAGACATTTAGGATGCTTCCATAATTTGGCTAATGTAAACAATGCTGCCTAATAACATAGTGGTGCATCTATCTTTTCAAGTTAGTGTTTTTGTATTCTTTGGGTAAATACTTTGTAGTGGAATTACTGGATCATATGGTAATTCTATTAAAAAAATTTTTTGTTTTCACTTATTTTTGAGACAGAGAGAAAGAATGACCTGGGAAGGGGCAGAGAAAGAGGGAGATAGTAATCAAAGTGGGCTCCACACCGACAGCACAAATTCCAATGTAGGGCTTGAACTCAGGAGTTGTGAGATCATGACGTGAGTCAAAGTTGGACACAGCCAACTGAGCCACCCAGGCACCTCTGGTAATCCTATTTTTAATTTTTTTGAAGAACTTTCATACTATTTTCCACAGTGGCTGCACCACTTTGCATTCCCACCAACAGTGCACAAGGGTTTCTTTTTCTCTACATCCTTGCCAACATATGTTTCTTGTGTTTTTGATTTTAACCATTCTGACAGGTGTGAGGTGGTGTCTCATCATGGTTTGATTTGCATTTCCCTAATGATGAGTGATGTTGAGAATCTTGTGTCTATTGGCCATCTGGATGTCTTCTTTGGAAAAATACCTGTTCATGTCTTCTGTTCATTTTTATTGTATTATTTGGGTTTACAATGTTGAGTTGTATAAATTATTTATGTATTTGGATACTAACCCTTTATTGGATATGTCATTTGTGAATATCTTCCCCTTTCAGTAGGTTGCCTTTTAGTTTTGTTGATTGTTTCCTTTGCTGTGAAGAAGATTTTTATTTTAAAGAATTCCCAATAGTTTATTTTTGCTTTTGTTTCCCTTGCCTCAGCAGACCTATCTAGAAAGATGTTGATATAGCCAATGTCAGAAACTTACTGCCTGTGCTCTTTTCTAACATTTTTATGGTTTTCAGGTATCCCATTTATAACCTTAACCCAGTTTGAGTTTATTTTTGTGTATAGTACAAGAAAATTTTCTGGTTTCATTCTTTTGCCTATAGTAGTTCAGTTTTCCCAACACCATTTGTGAAAGGATTGTCCATTTCTCACTCATATTTTGCCTACTTTGTTGAAGGTTAATCTAGCATATAATAATGGATTTATTTCTGGGCTCTTTGTTCTTTTCCATTCATCTGTGTGTCTATTCTTGTGCCAGTACCATATTGTTTTGATTACTACAGCTTTGTGACATATCTTGAAATCTAGGATTGTGGTATCTACAGTTTTCTCCGGATTCCTTTGGCTATTTGGGTTATTTTGTGGTTCCAAGGAATTTTAGGATTCCTTCTTCTACTTCTGTGAAAAATCCTCTTGGTATTTTGATAGGGATTGCATTAAACCTGTAGATTGCTTTGGGAAGTATGGACATTTTAACAATATTTGTTTTTCCAATCCATAAGCATGGAATGTCTTTCCATTTGTGTAGTCTTCAATTTCTTTCATCAATGTTTTATAGTTTTCAGAGTACATGTCTTTCACCTCTGTGGTTAAGTTTATTCCTAGTCTTATTCTTTTTGGTCCAACTGTGAATGGGACTTTTTTCCTAATGTTTCTTTCTGCTGCTTCAATTATTAGTGTATAGAGATGCAACAGATTTCTATATATTGATTTTGTATCCTGTATCTTACTGAATTCATTCATCACTTTTAATATATTTTTGGTAGGGTATTTACAGTTTTCCATACATAGTCTTATGTCATCTGCACTTCGTGAAAGTTTTATTTTCCTTACCAATTTGGATGCCTTCTATTTCTTTATCTTGTCTGATTGCTGTGGCTATGACTTTCAGTGCTATATTGAATAAAAGTGGTGACAGTGGATATCCTTTTCAGGAGATCTTAGGCGGGACGCTATTAGTTTTTCTCCATTGAGTAAGACATTAGCTGTGAGTTTTTCATACATGACCTTATTATTTTGAGGTATAGCCCCCTCAAAACCTACTTTTTTGAGGGTTTTTATCATGAATGGATGTTGTACTTTGTCAAATACTTTTTCCCCATCTACTGAACTGATAATATGGTCTTCATTCTTTCTAATATGATGTATCATGTTGGTTGATTTGTGAATACTGAACCATCCTTGCATCCCAGGAATAAATGCCACTTGATTGTAGTGAAAGATTTCCTAAACGTATTGTTGCAGATTTGCGCATCTTTGTGCATCAAACATATTGGCCCTATAGTTTGCTTTTTTTGTAGTGTGTTTATCTGGTTTTTGTATCAGGGTAATGTTGGCCTCATA
Source organism: Mungos mungo (assembly GCA_004023785.1). Taxonomy (NCBI): domain Eukaryota; kingdom Metazoa; phylum Chordata; class Mammalia; order Carnivora; family Herpestidae; genus Mungos; species Mungos mungo. Next base: position 16,186 of record PISW01014254.1, read on the forward strand.
GAATGAATTTGGGAGCTGTCTTTCCTCCTGTATTTTTCAGAATAGTTTGAGAAGAATAGGCATTAACTCTTCTTTAGATATTTGGTAGAATTCATCTGTGAAGCCATCTGGTCTTGGACTTTTGTTCGTTGAGAGTTTTTTGATTATTGATTAACTTTCATTGCTGATAATCACTCTGTTCAAATTTTCTATTTCTTCCTGATTTAATTTTGAGAGGTTATATTTTTTTTAGGATTGTTCTAGATTTCTTCTAGATTATCTAACTTGTTGGCATATAAGTTTTCATAATATTCACTTATAATTGTTTCTATTTCTGTGATGTGTTTGTTATTTCTCCTCTCTCATTTGTTATTTTTTATTTATTTGACTCCTTTGTCTTTTCTTTCTGATAAGTCTGGCTACTTGTCAATTTTATTAATTTTTTTCAAAGAACCAGCTCCTGGTTTCATTGATCTGTTCTATTGATTTTTTTAAGCTCCTATATCATTTATTTCTCCTCGAATCTTTATTATTTTACCTCTTTTTCTGGCTTTAAGCTTCATTTCTTGTTCATTTGCTAGCTCCTTTAGGTGTCAGGTTAGGTTGTTTATTTGATATTTTTCTTGCTTTTTGAGGTAGACCTGTATGGCTAAAAAATTCCCTCAGAAAAGCTTTTATGGCATCCCAAAGATTTCCGACATTTGTGTTTTCATTTTCTTTTGTCTCCAAGTATCTTTCTAAATTTCCTCTTTGATTTCTTTGTTGACCCATTCATTGCTTAGTAACATGTTGTTTAGCCTCCATTTATTTGTGCTCTTTCTAGGTATTTTATTTTGTTCAATTTCTAGTTTCAAAGTTTTGTGGTTGCAAAGAGGTATAGTATGGCTTCAGTGTTGTTTAATTTGTTAAGACTCATTTTGTGTCCCAGTAGGTGAGTGACCTATCCCAGAGAAGGTTTCATGTGCACTTGAAAATAATGTGCGTTATTCTGTTTTAGGATAGAATGTTCTAAATATATCCTTTAGATCCATCTGGTTCAATGTGCCATTCAAAGTCACTGTTTCCTTGTTGATTTTTAGGTTTGAATGATCTATCCAATGGTCTATCCTTCCTGGTCTCTTGTTAACGTCTTTGGTTTTTGTTTTTGTTTTTTTAATTTTTTCAATGTTTTATTTTTTTGAGACAGAGAGAGACAGAGCATGAGGCGGGAGGGGCAGAGAGAGAGGGAGACACAGAATCGGAAGCAGGTTCCAGCCTCTGAACTGTCAGCACAGAGCCCGACGTGGGGCTCGAACCAATGAACATGCGATCATGACCTGAGCTGAAGTCAGAGGCTTAACCAACCACCCAGGTGCCCCAAGTCTTTGTCTTTAAGTCTATTTTGTTTGGTAAAAATACTGCTACTTTGGCTTTCTTTGCACTTTAATTAGCACGACAAATGCTTTTCAATCTATTCAGTTTCTTTTTTATTTTTAATTAAAAAAAACCCCTTTTTCTTTATTTTGGGGGCACCTGGATGACTCATTCAGTTAAGTGTCTGACTCTTGATTTTGTCTCAGGTCATGAGCCCAGAGTCTTGGGATCAAGCCCCATGTCAGGCCTGTGCTGACAGCTGGAGCCTGCTTGGGATTCTCTCTCTCTCTCTCTCTCTCTCTCTCTCTCTCTCTGCCATTCCTCCACTTACTCCCTCTCTCTCTCTCAAAATAAATAAATGAACAAAAATATAAAAATTTTTATTTATTTTTGAGAGTGAGAGAAACAGAGCATGAGCAGGGGAGAGGCAGAGGGAGGGAGACACAGAATCCTTATGAGGCTCCAGGCTCTGCACGCTCAGCACAGAGCCTGACATGGGGCTTGAACTCATGAATCCCGATATCATGCCCTGAGCTAAAGTCCGATGCTTAACCAACTGAGCCATTAAGGCACCCTGTGTTTATTCACTTTCAATCTGCATGTGTCTTTAGGTCTGAAATGAGTCTCTTGTAGGCAGCATAGAGATGAGTCTTGGTTTTTTACCTACTCTGTTATCCTATGTCTTTGATTGGAGCATTTAGTCCATTTACATTAAAAGTAATTATTAATGGATATGTAGTTATTGTCATTTTGTAACTTGTTTTGTGGCTATTTTTGTAGTTTTTCTCTGATAATTTCTTCTCTTCTTCTCTTTCATGGTTTGTTTCCTTTCTTTAGTGATGTACTTGGATTCCTTTCTCTTTATTCTTTGCTTTGTGTTTACAATTTGGTTTGTATATAATATCTTCTGGGTATGTCAATATATATTAAGTTGATGTTTGCTTAAGTTTGAATCCATTCTTTAGTCCTCTTCCTGCCACGTTGTAGGTATATGATGTCATAATTTATACCCTTTTATTTTGTGATTCCCTTGACTGACTTTTACAGACATACTTATTTTTACTGTTTTTAGGCTTCCTGCTTTTTATATTCTCACTTATGACCTTTCCTTTCATTCAAGTATCTTTTAGTGTTTCTTGCAGGGGTAGTTTAGTGGTCATGAACTCTTTTAGTTTTTGTTTGTCTGAGAAACTCTATCTCTCCTTCTATTTTGAATGATCACCTTGCTGGATAGAGTGTTCTTGGCTGCAGATTTTTCCCTTTCAGCTGCAGATTTTTCCCTTTCAGCACTTTGAATATAGTAGTCACTCCCTTCTTGCCTGCAAAGGTTCTACTGAAAACTCTGTTTATAGCCTAATGGGGTTTCCCCTGTATATAACTGTCTTCTTTTCTCTAGCTACTGTAAAATTTTTCTCTTTACTACTACTTTTTGTCATTTTAATTACTATGTGTCTTATTGTGGACCTCCTTTGGTTGATTTTGTTGGGGGATCTCTGTGCCTCCTGGATCTGGATTTCTGTTTCCTTACCAGAAATGAGAAGTTTTCAGCTATTAGTTCCTCAATAAGTGCTCTACCCCTTTTTCTCTCCTCCTTCTGGAATCCCTATAATGCAAATGTTATTAGGTTTGATGGAGTCACTGATTCCCTATGTCTGTGCTCTTTTTTTCTCTTATTTTCTCTACTTGATTACTTTCCATTATTCTGTCTTATGGGTCATTAATTTGTTTCTCTTCTCTAGACTGCTATTTCTTCCATCAAGTATATTTTAAATTTCATTTATTGTGTTCTTCATCTCTGATTGATTATTTTTTATCTGTTTCTTAAGGGCTTTATGTTGTCTTCTACTCCTTTCTCAAGTCCAGTGAGTATCCTTATAATCATTACTTTAAATTCTCTTTCTGGCATATTACTTATATACATTTTGCTAAGGCCTTTTGCTTTGATTTTGTCCTGGTTTTTTGTTTGTTTGTTTGTTTGTTTGTTTGTTTGTGTGGGACATATTCCTCTGTCTCTTCATTTTGTCTAAGTCTCTGTGTCTGTTTCTGTGTGTCAGAGAAGTCAACTAGGTCCTATAGTGTCCCAAAATGCAGTGTTTCCTGTACTTCAAGACAGATTTGTTCTTCCTGGTGCTTCAGAAAGTGTCTCCTATGTGCATTGTATATGACCTGCTGTTGAGTCCTGGCCACTTTTTCCTTCAGTCCAGTTGTCTGCAGAAGCTCTGTTTGTCTGTTGTGTGCAGTATTTTGTTCCTAGATGAGTGGGGCACATTTTAACAAGGTATGCACTAGTCTCCTTGGAAAATGAAACTTGCTGATGCTGCTGCCAGAAATGAAATTCTGCAAAATGTGCAGGTCCAGAGATGAGGCATTGGCAGGATTTGTGCTAGTCTTCTGGGGGAGGGATCCCATAGAGTCAGGACTGCAGCAAGCATGACTGGGAAGAATGGATCTGCCAAAGTAGGAATGGGGGTGAGGCTTTGAATAAGGAAGTTAGTAAGTGTCAGCTTTGTGTTGGTTCTTGCAGGTGGCCCTGTGTTTATGCTAGGGAGGGCAAAGGAGGGAAATGGTTCCTTCCAGCTCCTTGTTCCTGGAGGAGTCTCCCTGTGATCGCTGCCTATCTGTGGCATGCTCTGAGATGACTAAATTACCCTCCCTCCCATCTCCCCCCAGCATTTTTTAAACTACTGCTTCCATTCTGTATCCTTCTTGGTTGTTTGTTGTGCTATCTCTTTAAAGGCAGGGATTCCACTTCATAACACCCTTTGGGCTCTCCCAGAACTGAGTCTGCTGATTTTTTTTTAATTTAAGGCTTTAAGTCCTACTTGTTGTAAGAACTCACAAAGTTTTGGTCCTTCTGACTTTCAAAGCCAAATGTTATGGGGATTTGTCTTCCTCAGGCAGGTTTGCCCTTCTCTATGCCATTTGCTACCTACCCACTGCAGGCTGCCATGGTAGTCTTCATGGCATACAGTATGTCTTCATTCATCCTACGTCCTTCAATGTGGCCCTTTTTCTATCTTCAGTTGTGGATTTGTTCTGGTCTTCAGGTCATTGTCTGGGTGATTTACACTGATGTGAGTGTTATCTAGTTGTATCCATGGGACAAGGTGAGCTTAGGGTTTTCTTACTTTGCCATCTTCCCAAAGAAGAAAATCTTTTTAATTAGAATGTTTTTGATCCATTTACTTTTCATGTAATTATGAATACGGTTGAGTTTAAGTCTATCATCTTGTATTTGCTTTCTATTTCCCCCTGTATTTTTTGTTCTTTTCATCTTTTTTGCCTTCTGTTTAATTGAGAATTTTTTGTTTATCCATTTTATATATTCTGTTTGACTTTTCGCTATAACTATTATTTTATATTTTGGGGTTTATAAAATGCATCTTTGTCTTATCATAGGTTTATTCCTAAGACCTGTTTTCTGAGAGGTCTCATTGCCAGGAGAGGTCTTATTGAGCAACTTACTACCAGGAGTTTTCAGTGAAACTCCTCAATTTTGGATGACTGGAATTCCAAAATCTTGCTACTTTACCTAATAATTGCTTTCTCAGGGGCTTGTCCAGTCTTATCCTATGCCTGCTTTGCTTAATATTTAGCCAAAACTTGTTCAGATTCCTAAGGTGCCTTTACTGTACAGATACTTCCTTTCTGCTGCTCTTTCACAATTTCCAGATGTTTTGGCACTATCAGATATGGGTCTCTGTCTCCACAGCTCAGTGAGGCCATCATGCTCGGCTTAGGCTCCAACTCCATGGACTGCGGTTCTGAGAATGCCTTTAGGCATTAAGTATATGTGACCATGGAACTAACCTTATTTGTTTTCTTGCTATATAGGATTACATTCTAAACTGGCTATTGTTCAATGTCTGAATATACGTGTTCCATATTTCATTTTATATTTGCTATCCAGACTGAAAGCAGATGCAATAACATGACTTTAGTTCAGAGCATTCTCAATTAAGTACTGTATAGATTTTTCCATTTTTATATTTTTCCTATTTGGCAATGGATGGCCTATTACAGAACAAAAACATTAAAAAAGAAAAAAAAAGGAGGTGCTTTGGTGGCTCAGTCGGTTAAGTGTGTGACTCTTGATTTTGGCTCAGGTCATGATTTCATAGTTATGAGATTGAGCCCATGTTGGGCTCTGTGCTGGGCATAGAGCCTTTTTAAGATTCTCTCTCTCCCTCTCCCCTTTCCCCTAAAAAAAACACACAAAACTTTAAAAAATAAATTTTTAAAAGTACTTTCTGCGCATTTTGAAAGCATATTTTTTATAATAGTTTATTGTCAAATTAGTTTCCATATAACACCGAGTGCTTCTCCCCACAAGTGCCCCCCACCATGACCATCACCCCCCTCTTCCCCCCTCAGTCCATGGTTCATCTCCAGTATTCAGTAGTCTCCCTTGATCCGTGTCCCTCACTCATCCCCTCTCTCTTTCCCC